>LIHB01000021.1:0-251343 GCA_001297265.1 Mycosphaerella arachidis
TACGGCGCACGTAATCTCTATAGCTAATAGTTAGGCGTACCGTTGTAGCTTAATCCGAACCGTAATATAAGGCTACTAAGCTAAACTTCTTCTATAGAGATAGGGCTAAGTTCGACGACTAGGTTAACTAGATAGATATATACCTAATATTTAACCTAGTTAACGCTAATAAAAGAACTATCTTTACTATTACGTTTCTTTATAGAAGTATATAGAACTAGATTAAACCGTACCTTAAGGAATATCTTAAAGGTATAGAACGATTAGACCCTACCGGAATATTTAGGAGCTATACCCTTTTTAAAGATAAGATAAAGTTAATCTTTAGAACCTCGAACGAAGTCTAATAGGCTATACGAATTATTTAATACCTAAAGTAGAAGACGTTTACTTTAGAGTATACTACTAAATTTAAAGAATATAAATAGATTACCGGATAGGACTAGACGGCGTTATATTACGGAACGACCTAATAGAATAAAAGAACTAATAAGGTAATACTTAAGGGTAGTACAATTACGGTTACGGGGGCGATCTAATTAATTACATAATACAATTACCGCTTACGAGTAATCTAGTAAGTAGGAGATTACTAACTTACAAGTAATCTATCGAGTACGCTAAGATATAGTACTATATAGACGACGCTCTTTTATAAGTAGATAGAAGCCTCGTACTTAACTTATTTTAAGTATACTACTATATACTATTTAGGACTACTACCTTTCTAACGAGAGAGAGACATCCCTATAAAGATCTAAGCCTAGTTAGGATAACGTATAGCGGTTCCTAACAATATAGGATAGTTAGTAGTCTTTACTATTAAAATTCTTCTTAATACGCCTACTAACATTAACTATTCCTAAGGTAAGAACTATACTAGCCTTAAATCCAAGCGCTAGTAAAATTTAGTACAACGTTACAAGTCTATATCGTAAACATAGTAGCACTAACTTCCTACGTCTAAAGACAAGATAAACTTGGCTACCTTTCCCCTAGGAACCACATGCAGAGCTTCGTACTAGTCAGACTGCTGCAAGTATCGGCGCATGCGAAAGGACAAAGGCTGCAGCCCCAGCATGCCAGTGCGCCCGTGATTTGGAATGTGACTGAGATCGAGGAGAGGATTCATGAGGGTGTCATGGACATTACTGCTTAGGAGGTGGAAGTGTAGGACCCGGGGTCGGCGAGAATTGGCGTGGGCATGGTGATTCCGGCAATGGAAGAAGCAGGTAGTTGTGCTGAGAACAGGCTGTTGTCGTTGCGTGAGGGTTTTCCATGCGCGTGGTATCGAAACTTGATGTGCGAAGCGATTTGTAGGAGGTATGATACTGGTATACAGTCTCTATGATGATGTCGCAGGTTACATTGTGCTGGCGCATGAGGGACGGTGCTGAGTGGCTACGAACCAGCTAATCACGACAGCCAGAGCCAGGCTACGGGAAGTAATACCAGCCAAGCTGCGTCGAGTCTATAGTAGAGGTAGATTGTCAGGATTATCGCCTCCTAGCAAGCACCAGACTAAAAGGCCACTTGATTAGAACCTTCCTCTCCCCAATTACTTCCTTCAAATGAGACAGTTCCTTGGCCGCCAGTTGTTTGATGTCCAAAGGCGCGATATTGTCCACATATCCTTCCAGATACTTGTAATCAGCCTCGCGACTAAGTAAAGTATCATCTTCCAGGACGCGAACAGTCTCTCCCGCCTGCACCGCTGAAGGAGCTCGACCCCATCGTGGGGTACTCATCGTATGATCGAGAAGAGTGTGGATCCTACGAGCATCCTGCCAAAGGGCCGGATCCAGCCGTATACTATCGAGCCTGGAATTGATGCCGGGTCCAGCGCCCTTCTGATTCACTGGAGCTCCAACCTTCGACTCATAGACATCAAAGATTTTGTCGTTTGCTGCCTGAAATGCGGCACGGATTTCTTGCGAAGGTACATCGTCGGGGAAGACGGGCGTAGTCCCATATACCCAGAACGCAAGCGTACCGCCGGGTCTGAGGATGTCGTGGAGTTTGGTGGCCACGATATCCATGTTCGTCCAGTGGATTGCTTCACCACTGGCTAGTATGTCGACTGGCTGGCCATTGGGCATATCCTGGAGTCTCAGATCTTCAGCCCCAGCCTGTACGAACGAGACACGGTCTTTGGTCGCGCCCTCGAAGACGGCTCGTGCTTGGTTGATGTACTCCGCGGATGGGTCGCTGAGCACGACATGTTTGAATCGATGCAGAAGTCGTTCTGTGACGATCCCGGGTCCAGCACCGATGTCCACGGCAGAGTTGTAAGATCCTCCTTGTTCGTCATGATAGCTAAAGACAAGGTCGTAGAGTGCGGCTGAGTATTTTGGGCGATACTCCTTGTAGCCCTGCCAATCCATGTTGCTGAAGTTGAATCGGGAGTTTGCTGGCCCAACAGCTGCGGCCGCGGAATTCGTGTCTGTCTGTGACATTGTGCAGTTGAGTATGGCTTGTCGGTGCTACGACGGCAGACGGTTACACAAGGCTATCCCCCGACTGTTTATAAAGTTGAATGTCGCGCGTGATGTCAATGTCAATTCCGATCATGCATTCAGCTGCGTTAAATCTCCACATGAGTATTTCATAAGCAGGGCTTGAGCTGATGAAGCTCAAGCTTAAGGGGTCGAAAGTTGCAGGGCATGGGCATCCTTCGACAGCGTCTACGAAGCGCCCAGCTTTGATTGTGATATAATATGGAAGACTGGTGTTGTGTCATATTTTGTCACAACTTTGGTCCCGGCTTCGGTTCTCTGTCGTGACGGTATTTGTAGTGCCAGTCACTTCTGGCCAGGTCTGCACGCACCTGGTAGTTTTCCTCGGCGTCCTCGACGATCTTCATGTCAACGTCCACGACCGCCATACCTTCAGCGCAGCTTCCGAGGCGAGTAAGGGCACCCGCGTAGGGCACACAGATTTGTGACAATCCGGCATAGCCCTTACCAGGAGGACCACCAGCATTGGCGAAGACGATGGCTGCGAGCTGAGTCAGTGTTAGTTAACACCATATGAATGTATCCAGTCTCACCACACGTATTTTCGAAGCACCTTGCAGTCAGCATACTGTCGAGGAAAAGTCCTTCTGATACCGGGTTGATAGCCAGACCAGCTTTTGAACAGTCTGTTAGTGTCCAGAAAGTAGGAATGATGATTATTTTGGCGCCATTTGCGATCATTTCGCGGAAAGCTTCTGGAAAGGCAAGATCCCAGCATATCAGTATGCCGACTTTGCCGAGAGGAGTGTCGAACACGGGATGTGGATCGTCCGAGCTAGAGGTCAGGTGAAGTCGCTCAATTGAACCCCAGAGGTTTTTCTTGACATACTTTCCCGCGATCGTACCGTCATTGTTGATGAAGTATGCAACGTTGAGTAGTCGTTCGTTGTCTGTGCCTTCATTGTGAAGCTCGACTATGGTTCCCGGCACAATGCAAATGTTGTTCTCCTTGGCAAGTGCAACGTACTTGTCGAGATACGTCTTCCACTCTGAGCACTTCTCCTTGAACATTGGATCGTTTGGAATCCAGTTAAGGAGGTGGTACTCTGGTAGAACTGCGAGTTCGGCACCCTGCTTGGCAGCGGCCCGAATGAAATCGGCGGCAACGTTGTGGTTGCGTTCAAGAGCCATGGGCTGGCGTCTTCTCAGTCGTGATCTGGAGTGAGATGATGATGGGATATGCCAACCTTGGGCCACATCTGGATAACTGCTACGCGATAGACTGGTGGTGCCATGGTGATTGTCGAGATCTCAATGAGGTGAGAGCAGGTGCTGTGGACGCTCAGAAAGATATCTACGACACCTCACCTCGAACGATGCATGGGCTGGATGCGTGGTCCATGTAGTGTTGTCGGGGATGGTATTTCTACTGGACTTACGCAGCTCGTCCTTCGAGTCTCGGATCGGCGATACTTTAGGCCGCGGAGAAAGTCGGGCCGATCAATTTCTCAAGATCAGTGGATATGTCGCTGCGACGACAATCTTCTTCACCACAACATCCATACCGCAAGGCCGTGATCCGACCGGGTGAGCCAAAGATCATTCTCCACGTAATATACCGACTTCACGCGACACACATCTCCAACAATGGCCGAGTCTGCTGCGTGGTAAGTGAGCGCATACTGCTTGTCGCAAAAAAAGATCCTTCATTCTCTACGCATTCACTAACACTCCTCACAGGCCCGTAGCCGACGCTGCTCTCACCCAGGAGCTTCTCGACCTGGTCCAGCAAGCCACACACTACCGTCAAGCGAAGAAGGGCGCGTGAGTAGATCCACCACCACTTCACTCATGTCGCCGAAGCTAACACATCTCACAGCAACGAAGCCACCAAGACCCTGAACAGAGGTATCGCCGAAGTCATCGTCCTAGCCGCCGACACGACTCCACTCGCCATCCTCCTGCACCTGCCACTCCTCTGCGAAGACAAGAACGTCCCATACGTCTACGTCCCCAGCAAGATGGCTCTCGGCCGTGCCTGCGGTGTCTCCCGCCCCGTGATCGCGACGTCCATCACTACGAACGAAGCATCCGATCTGAACAGTCAAATCCGCGGTATCAAGGATAAGGTCGAGAGATTGATGATTTGAGGGGGTATTACGGGTACAAACTGGTGGACGCGCGGGAATGGGAACTGTGCGGCTGGGTGGGCTGCAGACTGGCTAAGAGGCGGAGCTGCGATAGAGAGCTTGGTCAATACACCGTGAGCACTTTGTTGTGTTGCACGAACCAGAAACGAGAGTTAGTCGCAAGACAATCGCGAACCGTAATCTCTGCCCGTGTGAGCTGCGTTGAGCACCTTGGTCCGAGCGAAGATACCGTCGAAGCGAGGCGCGCGCTATTTGCCAACGTACAAGCAGTTGCTGCGCTACTGAGTCGCAAATGTAGCTGATAAGACGCGGTCGAGTCCTGAACGGGCACCTGTTTTCTGCCGGCACTGCCACAATTTGGATACTCCTAGAGCTGCTGACACGAGGTACGGCATGCCGCCACCCACGTTCGAATGCCTGCGACAAGGGCCACGAATCTAGCAAAGCCTGGAGCAGCCTTTCAAGAAATTGTGTAGAAGCAGACTTGACTAATCCCTCACGAAGTCCACGCGGAGGCAGATTGTCTTTGTGACAGGCACTCGTTCAAACAGAGGCTTTCCAAGAAGCATAGATTCAAGCTCGCATTCCCAGGCCAATTCCAGCATAAAGTATTTCGCCGTCTAACGCTCCTCATGGTATCTCATACTGAATCGCCACAAACCAAAAATCGAGTCCAAAATTTTCCGCAAATCTATCGCTCCATCTCCACCTCCTACCTTCCTCCCCTTTTCTCGTCCTCTAGAACAACCTCTGAACCGCCGTCATACCCGGCAGATTAAACCCGGCATTCTGCGGCCAATTTCCCAGCTGCGCCGGATCACCTCCAACTCGGACCCAAATCGCATTGCTAGGCACTCCCTTCCCATCCAGCAAGAAAAGCTGGAACCATCCTGGCGGACACACATTTGCGTTCGGCGGCGCCGTCACCGTACAGCTGTTCCCAGAGCAACTCGTCGCGAGGAAGAACGTCCTCTGCCCCATGCTGTTCCCGTGTGTACTCGATACAGCGCCCATCATGGAGACTCTGAACCCTCCCCCGGAGCCTTGAGATAAGATCGACAGGGTTTGGGAACTGCCGTAGGACCAGTCTAGGTTTGTAACGTTGAAGGCTGGACGCGAGGGGTTGCCCATGAGGTATGGGGGGATGAAGACTTCGTTCCGGTATTCTTGTGGGTGCGTGTTGTCTTCAGGGTCAGAGCCTGTGATCATTACACGTCCGTCGTCGAGTAGCACGCTCTCCGAGTGGTATAGTCGTGCGATGGTCGTGTTCGCCATAACTGTCATTCTCCTTCCTCGCGGTTTCGTAGGGTCGTAGAGCACAGCATTCAGATTCGGGTCTGTGGCGAGGCCGAATCCTGCCACGCCCTGGTGTGCGCCGTTCACGATGAGGAATGTCCCGTCGGGGAGGGCGGTCATGCAGGGCATCACGCGCTTGGAAGGCATTCGCTCCAACGTCCAATTGGCGTTGGGAGCGTCTGGGTGCATTGAAACGCAATTATCGAGAGCTATCGCTGCGCCGGCGTTGGAGCCGCCGCATATCAGGACCTCGAGGTCGTTGTAGGGTGGGGCTTGGGGCATGATCATCATCGTGCCGGCGAAAGGATAGGTCCGTCCTGATCCGGCGTTGTTCACGGCGCCCGGCGCGTTCGGGAGGTCCTTGACGGGTTGGAGGGAGCCTGGGTCGAGGAGTTTGGCTTCATTGTAGTACTGGATGAAAATCTTCCCGGAAGGGAGTACTGTGATGAAGGGATAGAGGTTGTTGGGATCTGTGCGTTCAAGGTAATCGGCGTAGATGACTTGGCCGGAGGGAGAGGGGAGGACTTCGAGAGAGGGGACTGGGGCACCGTTGGAGCCTTCTTCACCGCCAACTACGAGGATGGAGCCGTTGGCGAGGATCATGGCCGAGGGATACCAGCGACCCATAATCAGGGAGAGTTTGTTAACATCTTCTTGCCAGTCGTTTTGGCCGGCGACACCCGGGGATCCATCGGGCCAGTAGAGGCGGACGCCTCTGGTGGAGGGAGCGGACCAGCCCCCTACGTCGATCTGACGGCCGGCGCGATCAGGGAGGGTGAGAGATGCGGCGCAAAAGACATCGGTCTTGACGTGCATGGTCCTCCAGGCTTTGGAGAAGTCGTTGAGTTGGGCAAGGTCGAGTTCGTAAGCTCCAGTACTGCTGGCGTTCTGGGATGTGCCGAATTTCTCGACGAAAGTGACTTTGCCGTTTCGCGCTGGGGTGACGATGAGAGGGATGACAACGCCACCGATCAGGAATTGGTAGGCACCAGCTGCGTTTCCGGTGGCGACGTTCCAGCTGTTGAGTGGATCGCCCTTCCATCGGTAGTACGATAGCGCATTTTGACCACCGCAGATTTCGCCGCCGTTGCTACCGGCAGTATCATTAGTACAGCGGACGTTACAGGACGAATTAGCCAGGGTCTGGGCTCCATAGTCAATCACATTTTGAGGATCGCCGCAGAAGCATTGCTCGCCGTACCTAGAAAATGAGGTGTCAGTATTGCTGCGCTTCGTATATAGTCCTTGGGCTACTCACTCTGTTGCAGCGGCGCTGTATCCATACTGTTGACAAAGCGTCGTGCAGTATCCATTGGAGTTATTCTTCTGGAAGATCATCTCGTATGGGAAGACCCGCACATTGTTGACATTGTCCTGGATGCAGCCTACGTACGACCAGTTTCCAGACAGATTAGCGTTGGGTCCGGGAGGCTGATAAACGGCAATTGTGCCGTTGGTGTAGACTGAGTTCCTGCCACCTGCACCGCATTTCTCGCCAGCGTTACCGACGCAGTTCATGTTACAATCGGAATCCGGGGCTTTTGTGGCGTTGTTTCGCAAGAAGTTGTCGCAGTAGCACCTGTAGAGCAATTAGTTCTCGTGCAGTTATATCTGGTTACGTGGTAGGGATCACTCACTCCTGCGCGTACTGCATTCCGGCGACTGTGAACCCTTTGGAAGAGCACACTTTGATACACGATTCGACAGTCATCTTCGGATCATCAGTCTGTCTATTGACAATGGATCGTCCGTCGGAGCTGGTGTCTGTATAACAGCCAGCGTATTTGAAAGGCGCGATAGCTGCTGGATCGACGCCATTTGATGGCTGGGCAGTTGAGGGTGTCGTTGCTGCTGTAGAAGTCGAGGAGCTGTTGACGATAGTAGAGCTCTTGCTCGTGCCGGTAGCAGCGGTGTTTGAAGATACAACTGTACTCGAGGACACAATGGTGTTCGTGGCCTGTGCTGAACTGCTCGTTCCGGGCTTGAAGCTTGGCCGGGTGCCTCCAGAAGCATACAAGTTTAATCTATTGCCAGCACCGCAGAATTCTGAACTGTTGCCGTTGCAAGGCATATTACAGTCTGCGAGCACAGCGGTTTTGGCAGTATCAGCCAAATAGTTATCGCAGAAACATTCTTGTGCGTATTCGAGCCCAGCTAGGGTATAGCCGGCTTTCCCGCAGGTGATAGTGCAAAGAGCTACAGTCATGTTGCTGGGACCCCCAGGCGTAGCGAGTCCATTCTTCAGAGTTCGAATGTTAGAGTCTTGATAGCAGCCATAAGATGTCCAGTTTGCAGGTCCAGGGTTTACTACAGGTCCCGCAGGTGCTGGTTTGTTGGCGTAGTAGATCGAAATGAAGTTTGATCCACCGCAGGCTTCACTGGAGTTGCCCGTGCAAGACATGCTGCATTTTGTGTCATTTTGCAGAGCAGAAGGTGCTCCCAGTTGGTTGCCGCAGAAGCATTCGTTCGCATATCTGTTAAGCAGTCAGTATCCACTGCACGCGTGGGAGAGATCTTCGCAGCTAGTGTGGAAAAAAGTTTAACGCGAAAGGATACTGGATCGATAACGCCTTCCAGTCTGCAATACTTACTCAGTTCCAGCGTACACAAACTTCTTGTCGTTACAGTATTTCGCACATACAGAACCGTTCATGGCTTTGTCAGTGATGACTCCTCCACCAAGAGTCCTGACTTGTTGTGTGTCGCTTTGACCATGTCAGCGCTGGTCGTTCGAGTTATGAAGTGGTTGAGTACTTGTAACACCCAATGTAGCTCCATCCTGTTGGTAAAGACGCATTTGCTGCAGGAGATAACTGCGCTCGCTTGATAATGATGGAGGCGCTGCAGGTGAAAGCAGTCAAAATGCTGAAGAAGCACAGCATAGCTGTCGGTTTCAGTGACAAAGGTGCCATAGCTGCTAACAGGGGCACCAGGGAAAGGACAAGATGAAAGACGCCTGATTCGAGCTGTCCAGACGGGCGAGGCGAGTCCCTATAGATGGACCGACTCAAGAAACCCAAGCATCAACGTGTGATACCAAGACCTACCTTTTATACCTGCCAGAACGGCATCGGGAGACCTTTGCGAGTACTGTGACTCGACGCAGCCCAGTCATCCTCGTCCGCTGCGCATCGGCCAGGATCACGCACTTCATTCTCGTGGCTGCATCTTCATAGGCAATCTGGAGCTGATGACAACAGTATCAATCCGTATTCCATTACGGGAAGGAAGCGAGTGTGCAGCGGGTTGCACTGCAATGCCGAGAGAGCCCGGCTCCCGTAGGCATACGAGTGGTCCGATATTCGCTGTCTTGCCGCTCGAATGGGCATCGTTGCCACCCTGGAGATTCAGGCTTCTACGCAAACGCTGCACAAGATCGAGATGGGTGCCACGCCGCGCAATGTCGGTCAGCGGAGATTCATCGCAGCCCCCCCCAAGAAACGCCAATCCTGCGCTGAGGTCGATGTCCAGTGGTGTAGCGAGGCGCTAGCATGGCAAGTAGCCATATGGCACAAGCGTGAGAAGACGACCGGGACGTGGAAGGGACGAAGGTTTGGAGGTGAGGTCGAATTTACGTCCGTCGAAAGCTTACCTGCGAGGAAGCGTGCATATCACGTGCACATAGTGGGTCGTACTTCCATTTGCGGCACGACCGACTCCTCTGGGCTTCCCTTTCTGAACATAGTCCGCATCTTCGACGTCGACGTGCCGTGCGCCTTGCCCAAGCTTGAGAGCGCAAAGCCGCCGCTGGATTGGCCGTGGGAATACCGGACCCATTCTGCTGCGTCTGATGCTGCATCAGGTCGTTCTGATTCAAGGAAACAGCTCAGCGGAGTGGGCACTCAGAATCT
The DNA here is from genome assembly GCA_001297265.1 of Mycosphaerella arachidis. Taxonomy (NCBI): domain Eukaryota; kingdom Fungi; phylum Ascomycota; class Dothideomycetes; order Mycosphaerellales; family Mycosphaerellaceae; genus Mycosphaerella; species Mycosphaerella arachidis. The sequence continues at coordinate 9,754 of LIHB01000021.1, forward strand.
CAGCGCTACCTGCCACCGGGTTAGCGACCTGCGCCTCGGCGGGCTCTCCTGCTTACATGCTTTCTACGCCGGGCTTGATCGGGCACCAGACAAAGCCGGTAGATAGGAGAGTTCGACGTGCATTGCGACACACAACCCGGCGTCTGCGGGAACGCAACAAGAAGCAAGTTTCCGGATATTTTGCCGTCTCGGTACATGCCTTGAATGGTCTGTGCTCGCAAGATCTCGAGCGACCACGAGGATGCCACGAGCGATCGACAAACATCGTCCCGAAGCCACGGAAAATGGCTTTCTAGACGCGAGTTGTGGTCTTGGTGGGGCAGTCACCGATGGACCCTGCCGTGATGCTAATGAACTTTATCCTTGCGCCGCTACGAGCTGACCGAAGGCTGCAGAACGAGACACTACTGTATCAGAGTGGTGAAAGCCAGGGGAGACAAGATATCGCGTCGACCCACCGCAGTTGCATCGACGAGCATCGGACGAGAAGTCGTGCGGTCCAAATATGCGACGTTTGTTCATCACTGCAGTTCCATCTCCACCATCGAGCTAAGCTATGTGGTACCGCGAAGGTTAAAATATGTCTCACCCGGTCCATTGGCTGCGAGATACTATCCGAGACCAGAGCCGCTCATGACTCCAGCTCTAAAGCATCGACGTTCATAAGGCTACTCGCCGAGTTCTGGCGTGAATGATTCGAGCCCAGGACAAGGCACGAGATCTTGCGAAAGCATGCTGGTTCTCAGATCAGGCTAACGTACAGCTAGCACCCGGCATGGCTGCACTACTAAGACTGGTGAGCGATGCGAGCCCGCAATTTTCCTCAGGTCCACATTGTCGGGAAGGCCATCGAAAAGCTGCAGAAGCATACGCCATCGCGTGGCTGACCAAAGTTGGTGCCGTCCCCCATGGTCGCCGATTTCACGAGTCTCTTCGCCTTTGACATGAAGTCGCCGAACTCAGCCCATGTTCTGCGCGTCATGCATCAACGCAGGGCAGCCATAGTGGTTTGACATGTAGTGCGACTCGAGCACATTGACATAGCCAAATCTGCGCTTAGTCAAAGTAGACGCTTCCATCTCTGTAGGAAGGTGCTTACTTCGTGGCTGATATCCACTGCTAATCTGCCTGTATGCAGCCCTGGTTTGTCCGACCGCACAGCTGTAAGGTCACGACAATCAGACGATCTATAAGGTCTGGCCCAAGATCAATCGTCTGGCTCTACGGCTCATATCCCTCGAGAGTTTCATGCCACGCACTGGTACGGACGCTTCTAACGCCATGGCTTCCACTTTGAGATAGCTGATCTCTTCCATACGCCTTGAAAGCTTCTCTCATGTCCTACAGGAGTGCGCTGAGCTACGTATCGCGGCAGCTTGGACCAAGTTCTTAGTGCTGAGGGCGCAAAGCTGACATGTGAAAGCTACATATCCGCATGGCTGTACAAGCGCGCCATGTGCTAAGCTTACCAGGCCAGGAAGAGGCAACGCAGATGTTTGTAAAGCGTTGATGCTGCTCTGTGCTGAGCGCAAACATGGCTCAACATGGCTAAGAGGTTCACGCACGCTTGACATCGACTACGTATCACATGTTTGATATGCATGACATACGCTGTCGCAAACAGCCAAGCCGAGATCAGGCAGCACAGTTAGTCCGATTGAAGTAGAGTATGATCGCACAGCTCTGTTCAATGCCCTAGCTCAGACTTTCTCGTAGGGACCTGCATCCTATTTACAAGAGTGACAGGTGGACACTGCAGCTTGTTCCGTTGTAGGACTGCTCTCTTATCTAGCCTTGTTTGAGTTGACTAAGTGAATCATCGACAGCCCGATCTTTACCAGAAGACTGGAGTTGAAATAGCACTACATGTATCACATCCAAACACCCTGGGTGCTCACGCTCATCGGCTAGGTCGTGTCAAGGCAGCGCGCATATTTGCGAAAAGCAGTAAAACTCTTTCATAGAAATGATTCGGCTCCGCCCATGATGAACTCATACTCTTGCCCGCAGAGTTTTGCCGCCCTACTGCTTCTACTTGTGCTGTAGTGCTTCAACGCAAGCCGCTATATTCAGGATCTTCTCTTCGCTCAACGGCACTCCCAGAATTTCCAGGCCCACAGGCAGTTCTGGATCATCCGGGTATTGGTCATCTTTCGCTTTACCAATAGGTACAGAGAGTGCAGTGAACAGTAGCTGCGAACCAATGACTGTATTGGGCTTCTCCGTGTCCAGGTGTGAGCTAGCAGAAGTCAGTCCCCCGTCAGTCACCCATATCACAATCCGGTACGACTTACTCCATAGCAAGCACATTTGCAGTCTTGGGTGCAAGCTGCTTGCATGTCGGATATATGATGGCATCGAGACTATGCTTTGCGAAGATGGACCCCACTGTCCTCTGAAACTCGCCGACTTTCGCGAGCCATCTGGCATAGTGAGGACTCATGAAGGGGTCCGAGGGCCCCTTCACAAGCATGTTGACAAGGTCGAGAGATTTGTGATAAGTACCAGCAGCATGTAAGTCTTCGATCTTCAGGTGGGCAAGCCCCTCTCTAGAGAGGAGGAAATGGTTGATGTCTGTTTTGGAGCGAAGGATGTAGGGCGCCGTGTTCAACAAGTAATCATCGAGGTTTGGGATTTCCACATCGACGAGATCCACGCCAGCATCCTTTAGACCAGTCAAAGCTGTATTCAGGACACCATTGATGCCTTTGTGCGTCCCAAAGGCCTGTCGAAGGACCCCGAGTCGTTTACCTTCCAAGAATGGCTGCCTGATCGCATCGACAAATTGCGTAGCAGATCTGGTCCGACCATCCATTGCGTTGATCGATGTGAAGTCATCATGTTCGTCGAAACCCACTAGCACATCCAAAAGCCGAGCAGCGTCATCGACAGTCTTGACCATTGGGCCTGGTGTATCTTGCGTCGTGACCAACGAAGACATCCCATCGCGACTGATTCTTCCAGGTGTAACTCGCACGCCAACCAAGCCACAGAAGCTCGCCGGTAACCTAACACTTCCTCCAGTGTCTCCGCCAATAGCTGCCAATGCCATGTTGCTGGCCACCGCGGTGGCGCTCCCACTTGAAGAGCCTCCGGGATCCCTGGTGTGGTCAATTGGATGCTTGGTCGTCCCACTCAAAGATGAGCTCGAAACGAAGCCGGCAGCCCAGTCACACATAGTTGACTTCCCGAGTATGACCACGCCAGCGGCTTTGAGCTTGCTCACAATAGTAGCATCTTTGGGGGGCACGTAGTCTTTACATGCCGAGCTTCCATATGCTGTTGGCATGCCAGCAGTCTCGATCTGATCTTTGAGTACCATGGGTACCCCGAATAATGGTCCTCTCTGGTCTTGTGGTAAGCCCTATGCGTTGTTAGTCTACCGGGCGTTGCGGCCATTGGCATCCTGCAAGGGCGCATGTTTCGTACGACTGCTGCAGAACTTACATCAAGGCGGTCCGCTTCTTGTACGACCTTCTTGTTGACGGCAGTAATGGCGTTGAGATCGCCATTGAGGGCATCTATTGCTGCGAGGTACTGCTGCGTCACTTCTTTGACGCTGGTGCTCCCATCTCTGTATGCTTTTTGCAGCTCAGCAATGGAGCCGTATCCAGGCGCCGTTGCAGACATTGTGGCGAAGCTTCCTAAATTGTTACTGGACCCAGGCGGCTTCCTACAGCGTTCACGACCTATTCTGAAGGTGTTGGTGACCATCTGACGCGACATGCCGAGCATGTCCTGCCCCGCTGATACAGAGAATGCCTGAACCAGGTTCCGCGCGACGAAGCTTCAGATAAGGTAGAGTTCAGTCGTGCATGCGGGAAGAAGCAAACGTAAAAGGCCGAAAAGTGCCGATGTTGGCAGGACGTGAAATGCTGCGGTCAGACTGAGCCATACGCAGATCAACGTGATCGGCAGCAAGGTGCTCCTTCGAGAAAGCATGGCAAGTCAATGCTATTGTGCTGTTGCTTTGTAGTACATGTGAAGTTAGAACAGTTCCCGAGTTCTACGACCAGACCTGTTACACCAACCACACTAAGGTGATCATTAGCAACCAATCATTGTCCGTCGCTCGGACGACTTACCTCGATGCTAGAGCAACCCTCGTCATGAGGATAGCAATATTCCGTTCTGCAAGTACGACACTGCCCGATCAGCTTTGCCTTGCAATGTATACAAGTCAAGCCACACGCCCAACAGTCTCGATGAACGCCCATCTAGAAAGTGGATCAGCATCGTGACGCACCGCCGAATGTATAACAGGGCAATAAGCAAGTTGAAAGAGGACACCTTGAGCCGTATGTCGTGCATCAACGCTCAACCCCACATGCCATTGCTTCCAGCTCCTGCCATCATCGTCTCAACGAGACAGTGTTCAACGCAAAGTTTGGAGAATACCTTAACAGTCGTGCTTGCCGTATTGTGATTCACCTCAGCCCAGCCATTACGTCGAAGCTCATCCCGTAGTTCTAGTTGCTGCATCTCAGTACGGAGATGGTGGGCACGGGAGACTGGTTCCTGATAACAATCCTCGCACCACCATCGGTTGCATTGCTCACACCATCGGCCTCGGAGGCAATCTTCACAGCGGAGTATGAGCTTCGGCACATCTTCATTGGTCACCTGATCGGGTCGCACCGCTGCGCGGATGGTAGAAGAGTGCAGCGGCACAGGCCCAAGGAGTGGTAAAGCTGACTCTGGACTATCGCCAAAGACTGCAGGTCCTTCAGGGCATGATCCACAGGCTTCGCATCCATCAGGGCCCAGAGCAACAGTTGCGATAGTGGGCTGCAGAAATGCTTTGCTGTCGACCTTGGTGATGTCGTGCCGTGGTCCTCGACACAGAACAGCGTCGAACCCAATGAGCCCTCTGCAAGCTTGAAGCGTCTCCGGCCAGTCTCCCCAAGGTCTCTTGATAGCTCGGCCAGTGCAGCTGTACCACTTCGTCTCCTCGTCCGAGAGTCGGGAAGCAAGTGAGCTTGAAGACTTGTGGTTCCACTCAGCGCCGATCTGAGCTCCAGCAGAACTCATGACACCAAGCTCACGAGCATTCGGAACTGCTTCGAGAGCAGTCGTGACTGCGCGAGGCGTGTCCATGGCACCGAAAACATAAAGTGCTTTCAAAGTCGGGGTTCCGTCCAGTCGTGTAGGCCGGCAGATGTATCTAAGTACTTGCTGGAGTTTTGCCTGGTTCAAGTTCTTCGCTTCACGAATGCTGAGAATTCTTACCCGATACCAGTCTTCGGCAAGGATTTCTCGAACTAGATCTGCTGGTACAGAGAGTCCATCGAGTATCAATGTCTGCACATGTTTGAGTACCCACTTGAAGTGCAGTGAGTTCAAGATACCCCGAAGCGGGCCTGCGTAGAAGTCGTCTTCTGTAAGACTCTCGTCCATACGCTCAGCTCGCCATGCAAAGCCTCCCACATCGATCGGACTCGAATCAATGACAGCTCGCTTGACAGTACTCAGATTGAGATATCGCCAAGCATCAGACGACGAGTATATGAGCTCCCGAAGCGACTTGCAGGTCGCTGTCAATCGGCGGAGCTCCCTGACAGGGATGTACGGTGCTGTCTGTCTTAGGATGATGGAATTGGACAGCAGATCTATCAGCGTAGGAGGCAGCCTTCCCAGATCTGCCATGATGTGATCGTAGGTGGTTGAGATGAGTGGAATGACCTTGAGATACGGATGTCGACGTGATGTTGCTGCCGCGAGGAAGTCATGACCCGCGGAAAGAGGTATAGCGTGATCGCCTGGCCATGGCATCGAAACATCCTGGCCAATGCAACTTTCACGTTAATCCATCCTCCCTTATTGAACTTCTTCTCACGCAGCAAACTGTACTGCCATGACCGAACATCATCAAATGGCATTACCACGAGCATTCCTCCGGTGGGAAAGGAGCCAGAGAGGCCAGACTCGGCCATCGACCTCAATGATGACTACGTCCTAACTCGAGACGCGGCCGCCTCTGCCCGACTCAATCTCTCGCACTACATCTGGCAGAGCTCATATGGATACAACTTACACCCGAGGATCCGGGATGCGATTGCAGGCAAGGAGAACTTGCGCGTGGCGAATATTGGCACTGGTACTGGGTATGTATCTCGTTATATTAGCTCCATGATGGCCACACTAACTCATCTTCAGAAAAAGGCTTCTTGACATGGCGCAGCCTGCCTGTCAGTTTCGGCCAGTGTCCTCCAAGGGTAAGCGGTCTAGGGTACACCTATCGCTCAGTGAGATGCAGCATACGCATGTCTCACCGTGACGCTATACTTGCCCATTCTCAGTGACTTTCGTAGGGATACACTAACACGGGGCAGGAATGGCTTCCTCGCAACGTAGACCTTCGACTCCTTGACATATTCCGCCCTGTCCCCGAAGAATTGGTTGGAGGCTATGACGTCGTTCACATCCGCCACTTCGTTTGCGTAGTGAGAGCGAACGACCCAACACCTCTTCTTCGAAATCTCCTGCGCATGCTTGAACCAGGCGGCTGGATTCAGTGGGACTAGTGGGATGTCATGAACCGCCACTTCACCAAGGGCCGCCCTGGAGCCTCGGAAATCAACATCGACAAGCTCGAAGCAGAGTTTGCCGCAACGCGCAGACACACACCGCAACCCCAATGGCCACCAAGACTCGACGAGTACTTCATCACAGCCAACATGCAGCAAACTTGTATCGAGAAGCGTCTGAGCCCGATCAGTCACCTCTCGTTTATGCACGATCTTACACTGCTCGTCTTCCAGGAGTTGATCGACGGCGCAGAGATGAAGGGCCAAATTGATGCAAACAAGACTCAATATCTCAGACAACTGCTCGGTGGCGCGACTCGAGAAAGCAGAGAGGGAGCAGCATAGAATTTGACGCGATGTATGGCAGTCGGCCAGAAACCAGTGGATGAGAGGTTTGAATCCTTCAGGCTGTAAGGAGTGCACAAGCCGAGATGTGTCGAAACATCCAACCAACGATAGCGTCCTGAAAGGTACCTCCGGAGAATAAACCTGACTCATGAGTCTTTTGTCCTCTGCTGCCTGCGTGAATCACTGGTAGCAGGTATACATACGCCAGTCCCCTCGCGCTCCTCTTCGAAGGGTCATCCCAGTGCTCGGGCTTTACGCATATCGTTGAAGATTCGTCTGAGATTGTGTTATTGCTAGTTGGAAACTATCAACGACCACTGTTGTTGGCTGCGTGTCGGCAACGAATTTTTGAACCACACCAGACACTTGTAACAGCTTTTCATCGTATCGCTTGCAGGAACTGCTAGCGTTCGGAGAAGGGAGAAGAGTCCGAAGGACGATTCTGTCCTACGAATCCTCGTGACCTGGTTGGCACTATTTCTCACGAATGTAGGCAACCAGGTAAATAGGTATAGTGTATAGACCTAGAATCGCGATTCGTGAGAAACAAGGCCAGCCAGGCCACAGACCGAATCTGGACAACGCAGTCTCGTGTCCGGACGGCTGAAAGCCAGCTCGGGCTTGGCGATGGCTGTGCAAAGGGTGCCCATGCTGCAGGAAGGATTGCGTCCAAGAGACCTTGGCAACACCCTGACTGCCTGGGTGTGTATGATCATGGACGTCGCTTTGTTGAGACCTTGCTTCATGATTACTACTACTCGATAAACCTGTACATTACATACCAACTATCGTCTATCGCCCGATATCTTCACCATGAAGTCGTTCGCTTTCTCTCTATTGGCGCTTTTGGCGGGATCGCAGGTCAGCTGGGCTCTTGTTGGCGTATGGTACTTCCAGTCGTTGTTTTGCGGCAGGACGGCATGCTGATTGTTGGTGGTGTAGACTTGCCTTAGGGCCCCGGCGGCAGGGACGAAATCGGGACTTTGCCAGTATCAGAATGCTGTGCTGTACTGCAGAGAAACAAACGGCGTAGGTTCAGGACTACTGATTGCGACGCGATGGACTATAGCTAACACCGATGATCCTACAGTGCAGTGCCGATGGCGCTGCATGCCAGTGGGTGAACGAGCCGTCCGCGATTTGCAGTTGAGAGCGCTGCGATAGTTGTTTCTTCCCGAGGAACCCACCGAGGAGGAGAGTGATTGTTCGGGTTGCGAGGGGAAAGGGCGGCGCGCAGCGGCTGCAGGACTACTACAAATACCATGGCAGAGGGCATGATGGACAGGCTGTATCAGTACTTGCGCATTTCTATCGGACACACTTGGTTGATGGATTGGAGATGGCACAGGCACAGTCGTGGAGCTCGCGGAAGAGACGCAGCAGTGCTTGAAGATGGAGGATATCTACTGGCGCTATATCGAGAGAACTATGTACATGGTGCGTTCACAGTCGCGAGAATTGCAGTAATCAACATACAGATGAAGCGAAGTCGCAGTGCACCGCATGTGCACTTCTGCATGTGGCCGTCGTCGCCTGTCTCGCTGTGGCAGGACTAATGCGGAGCGTGCCCAGTTGCATGCTATGCGCAGTCCACTAAACTTAGGGCTCTCCGATCAAATATTCATTGGGGTCGTTTACACAACAGTGCACGTTCACATGGGGTTTGTGCACAGCATCGGGATTATGTCATTTCAGGTGGTCTGGTCTGAGCTGCTATTTGTAAAGTCCGATGGCTGCTTCGAGAATCTAATTGCCTTCTCTTCAGGTTAGTTCTGCTTCTTGTGAATGGCCTTTGGGTCATCCACTAACAATCAGCAGGTTGTAACACTACCTCATCGCCGATTGTCTGTAAGCACGCGACAACCATGACCGAGTCTCCGACACCAGCGTTGAAATGGTCGGCACAGTTCACAGTGACAGCAGCGTCGAGATCACAGACTCTACCTGGCGATAAGATCTTGCTACCACCATCAGCACTAGAACAGCTTCTCAGCGCATCCTCGAACGCGGCGGCCGAAAGTGCGCGACGAGACTTGCCGCAATACGACCCATACAACTCTTCTACGTACTCGGCTTATCGCCAGGCAGAATCGCAGTATCAAGATCAGAGGCAACAATTACCGCATCCCCTGACATTTCGGTTGGTTAACCCAGAGAATGGGAGGGTAGTACATGCGGGCATTCGTGAGTTCTCGGCTGGAGAGGGCGAGGTGATAGCAAGTCCTTTTCTGCTCGAAGCCTTAGGGCTTAAGGTGGAGGATCTTGCGCGGCATGAGGATGTTATCATGATAGACGACGACGACGAAGAAGAGGAGAAGAAAGGACCAGCGGGGAGCGGGCCGACCATTACGGTACATGCGAAACAATTACCAAAGGGCACATTCGTCAAGCTACGTCCACTTGAGGCTGGCTACGATCCCGAGGACTGGAAAGCACTTCTTGAACAGCATTTGCGATCGAACTACACGACTTTGACGAATGGAGAGGTCCTCATTGTGCCAGGTGTTCGTGGAGTGGGAGGCAAGAAAGAGGAGTTTCGATTTCTGGTTGATGGCTTCACGCCTGAGGTAGACGGCATCTGCGTCGTCGATACAGATTTGGAAGTCGACATTGAAGCTCTGAACGAAGAGCAAGCAAGAGAGACGTTGAAGCGGATACACGACAAGCTCTCGAAAGTGCCCGGCGCGGAGCAGGGTAGCTCGACTGGTGGAGAGCTGGATCTCTTCAAGGCGCAAGAGGGACGAGTGATACCTGGAGACTATGTGGACTATCAGCTGGCATCATGGAACAGGACACAGCCTCTTGAGGTGGAACTTGACGCGGAGGACAATGAAGAGGATTTGGCACTCTTGGTAAATCCATTCTCGACCACGTTGAGGTCGCAACCAAGATTGGACGAGTTCGTGTTCGGAGATCTGGACACACGACCACGCAAGCGTATACGCCTCGAGGCGACCAATGTGGATGTCGAGCATGCGGAGGCAATGTACGTCTCTGTACACGCTATTGCACCACAAGCTGCAGCCACAAACGGAAATGGTGTTCAAGCAAAACCGAGCAATGAACCCAGACGGTTCACTCTACGAGCACGACACCCAGCTGCGGACGAGAGAGCGAACGGAGATCTGCCAGCTACTGTAGATACCGTGCCGCCGAACGAAGGAGATGTCAAGTGCAAGAACTGTGCGCAATGGGTACCTCAGCGTACTCTCATGCTGCACGAGAACTTCTGTCTCAGGAACAATCTGTTGTGTCCCAAGGGGTGCGGGCAGGTCTTCCAGAAGCGGTCTCCAGAGTTCGCATCGCATTGGCATTGTCCGCACGATGATTCATACGGCAATACAGAATCCGGTCACCAACAGCACGATAGTGTCTTCCACCCACCTGAGGTTCTCCGCTGCAGCGACTGCAGTACAGCTGAGACATTTGCCAATGTTCCTTTGCTCGCACGACATCGAACCACGACTTGTCCTGGAAAGATCATCCTCTGTCGTTTCTGTCATCTCGAAGTTCCTCAAGAAGGTGATCCAGACATCCCGAATGCAGAAGCTCTGTTGTCGGGCATGACACCTCACGAGCTCGCCGATGGAGCACGAACCACTGAATGCCACCTCTGCAACAAGATCGTGCGACTAAGAGATATGGAGACACATATCAAGAACCACGAGATGGATCGCTTCTCCCGTGCTGTCCCTGTACCTTGCCGAAACATCAACTGCGGCCGCACTCTGGACGTCTGTGCAAAGAATGGCGATACACGAGCTGGTACACGTATGGGCCAAGGTCCTGGCAACGACGTCGGCCTCTGCAGTCAGTGCTTCGGACCACTATACGTGAGCATGTACGACCCAGAGAACAAAGCACTCCGCCGCAGGATTGAGAGACGCTACCTACAGCAACTCCTCACGGGCTGTGGGAACGCGTGGTGCAAGAATGAGTTCTGCAAGACGGGACGAAAGAACCTCGAGCTGGACACGAATACCACGACAAAGGATGCGCTGCCTATGATCAAGCCTTTTCTGGAGACTGCGAAGGGCACGCCTCTGCATTTCTGTGTGGACGAGAGTAGTCAGAAGCGCAGGAGCTTGGCGGGTATGCTTGCGGCGGAGGATAGAGGTCCGATGGGTAAGGGTGGATATGCACTTGAGTGGTGTGTGGGTGCACTTGAGGCCGAGGGCGGTGACCTTGATGCGGCCAGGGTGTGGTTGAAGCATTGGGCGCCCGCGAGGGGTGAGGAGAGGAGATAGTTTTAGACGATTGACGTGGAGATGCTTCGTGGACGAAGACGAAGGTCTTTAATGAAACGACATGCTACCATTCTACTTGCATAGATCAACGACGCTAACAAGTGACACGGGATTTACGAAAGTATAGGTACACGGTGCCGCAAGCAATATAACCGTGACAGAAAGTTAGGGCAAGTCTCCATTAATAGCTTATGGCCCGTGCATTATCACGTGCCAGATCCAATTGGCTAGCCCGCGCAAAGCGCTGTTCCGGACGGCTTCCTCCAACACCACACCACTACACTCTGTCAACCAACGACACGGCTATGGAATGCTGTGTAGCGTGTAGGACATATGCATTAGTGCTTCCCTGGGTCTGCAGTATATCTATATTCTGACACGAGCCTGCATTGTCCGCTGCAACCGACCGCTGACGGCTCTGCAAGGATGCATCACACCAGAAACTCAGCCCCAAGCCTTTTTGTGCGAGGTAAGCGCTGCTCACGGCTGCTCACGTACGGCTGTGAGCTGGTGAGGATGAGGATGTGTCGTCTTGTCTTGATTAGGTTTTGCGAATGATGTCTGCAGTCTGGAACGCGCTTTTGGGTACTGTGGAAGCCATCAGAGAAGAATACCTCTACGAAAGGAAGAGAAGGGTTGCTCGAATGAGTGAAGCGAATAGAAAGAGCTTGGGCACTTGCGTAGCCGGATGTAATCACGATGGGGAGGGTAGGCGAGAGCTGAGGCGTGGAGTTGGGGCAGAGAGGTTGCCAGTGAGAAATGTTGTTGCGAGACAAGACGGGGAACTCTCGCCGGAAGAGATACAGGCGAGTAGGTCGGCAAGCATTGAGCCGCCCAATTCTGCAGCTTCAGCGTCAAGTTCCGCTGGGACGATGACGGGAAGTGAGTCCATCATCTAAGACGGGGGTGCTTGGAACCATAGACATGCTGATGTTGATAGTTGAAGACGACTCGGCGACTCAGACTCCGGACTCTGCCATAGCGACCACTACCGGGATCGTGATAACCCAGACTGACGACAATGGCATGACCTACACTACTACTCTCGACAGCCCTACTGCAGCGGTGGTGGTCCTGGCTCCACATAGCAGCGTCTCGTTCAACACGAACGACGGCATACCCAGTAGCACCACTGGACTGGTCACCTCGACTGCAACGGATGCGTCGAGCACTTCCTCCTCTCAACAAGATCCTGCGCCTCAGCAGAGCGATGACAGCTCTGGCGGCTTGAGTCAATCTGCCAAGGTAGGCCTTGGTGTTGGGATAGGTGTCGGAGTTCCGCTCCTCCTTGCCCTGATAGCGTTCCTGATCATCAGGCGACGCAAGACACGGACTCGGCAGAGGACTCCCAAGTACGAAACGCAGAGACAGTCAGACCTCTCAATGATCGAGACACCACATCCTGTCCCCATGTCCACATCTCGCGAGCCACTACACCCTCACCATGATGATGTCAGCCGATCATTCGGCAGTCAACAGTATCAGGCATATCAACCGCCGCCGCCACCGCCAATCAACACCTTGGATAATGAAAACGTCTTCCAGACTCCAATCAGTGCTGTCACGCGCTCGGAATCACAGACTCCTACCTCGGATGAGCGACTTATGTCAAGGCACATACCTGGTGGTCCTCCATTCCTGACTATACCGGAGGCAGCCGCTTCGCCTCTGCACTCCCGAGATGCTTCGATCGATGATGGCGTATCGCCGGTCTCACCGGTATCTCCTGTCTCAGCTGTTTCGCAGGTCGCGAGTCGAGCACCGTCGGCGAAGCAGCAGCACTGACGAAGTTGTAAGGATTAATGATCAGATGTAGTGTGCAGCATATGAGGGAATGATGTCTTCTTTTCAACCCAATACCCTCGTCTCATTCAAGAAAAGTGTGTCTCAAAGGTGACGGCTGGCAGCTGACATTTCTAGGCGACAAGCCCAAGGCGAAATGCTCCTGGAAGAGCACTCTATGATGCCCCGGCCGACTTGTGCAGTGGGAACGAAACACTCGCCTTCCTAGCAAAGCGTAAAGCGGAAGAGCCCGATCGCACATAGAGCCACTCCCGACTCTATCCTGATGCCTCAGCCCACAGCATGATAGAGTGTCGACGGCATGGCTGTGAATGTTAGTACTTTGTGCTGGCTACAGCACACCACACTAACCAACTACACGGAAGCGCGCGCATAACGAGGTATGACTCCCTTGTAGCTTTCCAATCATTCGCTACGGTCCCACCAACACTAATCGAGACCTGCGACACGGATCGAAGCACGTACACAACTACTACAAACCGCATTTGTGACATTCAGTCCATTTACTGCAACTTTTAGTGGCAAGGTCTCGAACCACGGTCTCAAGGCCCTGTTTCGTTCAAGCAGTAAGCTTGAGCGTGGCCCTTCCTACGAGTTACTTGTTGATCAAGGCGAGCTCTTTTCCTAGTCGAGGACGGACAAAGTATCTATTGCGGAAATGACAGGTGCAGATGGTCACTAAAAGACAAACTCCGGCTTCGAACCTCAGGATATTCAACACATACCAACAAGCGGGCTCAGCCAGCTTCGGTGACTGAAGAGGAGAAACATGACCAGTAGGAGCATCGAGCGCTGTACAATGCATTGATCGAGCTGTTGTTGGGAAAGGAGTGACGCTGCGACCATTGTAATGGGAGATCATTATCTACAGCGCAAAGAGCGTTGCTTGAACCACCATTGGGAGACAAAAAGGCTGGTTTCTGTTCGTCATGAGCATGCTATCAGACTATCGACTACATCACAGATTTATCCATCATCACAGATCTTCACCTACGCGAATAGCTAATTCTGCACTGGCACCGTCCCCAACCCGCATGTCTTACCCAGGTGGTAGACTCTTGTTCGACAAGATTGACGCGAGACATACCACTCGACCACAGCTGCATCGCCATGTTCGAAGCAGAGCTTCCGTCGGCCTCTGCCGTATCCTCGGAAACTGCTCGCCTCCCAACGGACTTTGGGACTTCGCCCTTCAGGTAGCGCTGACCTTGCTGCTGAGATCGACCTCCCCCCTGACAGCGTTACAGAAGCCGGCCTCGTTGTCTCTGCTTCACCACAGGTGTTTCATTGCACGATCCTCCACGCTGGCTCGACTTGAAGGCCATCCAGAATTTGCCGGCACAGTAAGCTATCACGTGGGTTGTAACACTCATCCCTTCTGGCAGCGTGTAGACCTTGTGCGGCTAATGAACCAGAAGAGTGCGGTGCAGAGCGCATGGCAAAACTTCTCGAGGCAGTAAAGCTTTGGGTAACGGACACCGAGATCCACTATCCTGGTGGCCCAGGCGGGCGTAGATGGGAAATATGGTAAGGTACGGACTTTGAGTTGTCTCCTAGCAGTCTGAGAGGTAAAACTCCCCTCTGCAGTGACCGAAGGTAGCTCGCAATGGGCACAACGCGAATGCGAGCTTGGGCAGCTATAAGTCGCCTGTGCGACCGTGCAATGGCAAGGCGTTGGCTCAGCATGCGTTGCCTGTGAACGAATCACGCCACGCAACGAGGGGCACTTGACGATATGTACTTTCACCAACCCGCTCTTCAGCTTGTGCTCTTCAGGGTCTAAACATCCTAGCTCGTGACGCGGTCTTTACAACTCTGCCAGAGACATGCGACTCCTCAATGGCTATAACCGGAGCTGCGGACTTACGAATCCGCTTTCCCAAGTTACGCTATTGCTTCGCAAAGATGGCTTCCGGAGGGCGAGATCACTCTCTTCGTGTTCCAGAGCCTCAAGGAGAGGGGGGCGTTGTTCGAAAGAAAGCTTCGAACGGGGATCACTTCCAATGCTGGTCTCCGCAAGCTCCATGGCGTCTGCGAGGCTGTCAAGAAGCTTCGGTCTCCCTCCGTAAACTGGATCTGGATTGACAGTCTGTGCATTGATAAGAAAGACTTGGCCGAGCTGAGCTACTCCATAAATTCCATGCTTAAGTCGTATCAGAGCGCTGCGGTGTGTCTGGTACATTTGGCAGACTGCTAAGGGTACCTTTCAGCGAACAGTGTCTGGTCTCGGCGCGGATGGACACTGCAAGGACTTCTTGCCCCATACCATGCGATGTCCTTATCGAAGAATTGGTCCGTCATGGGCTGTAAGAGACCCGACTCTTGTGAATCTTTGCCCTACATAGGCTCGCACGAAGGCCGGACACGCAATCAACGACTGCCTGAAGTGACTGGGATTCCTCGGGGCGTTCTCGAAGGTCGCATCGACTTCCAAACGATCGAGACAGCCAACAAACTGTCGTGGATGTCTCGAAGGGAGACAACAAGACCGGAAGACTTCTGGTATTGTCAGATCGGACTGTTCGACGTGTCAATAGTTCCAAACTATGGCGAAGGCAAGGGGAAAGCTTGGCAAAGGTTTCGTCATGCCATCGCGACTGAGCATGGTTCGGAAAATGTGCAATGCATGCAAGTCAACTTCGTTGTTATTCGGACAAGCCTTAAAGCTCATACATCGACCTTTCTCCGGGATCACTCCATTCAATAGCTCTCTGAGCAGCAAGGATGGATATGCCAGCAATGGGATACAGGACAGCGGTCAGAGTATCTTGAAGGTCTCAGAGAGCGATCGTAACTCAAGCGACGCCGAAGAAAGTGACTCTGAGGTAGAAGGCATCCCGGACACAGTGAAGTATGCGGCGCCATCAAGCACGGCTACAGCAGTACCGCAGCAATATGTCGCAACGGGCCAAGCAAGACAAGCTCACGCCCGTATGCTGACAAGCGGACGCACCCACCAGCACGCCTTGCAGGAGCTAGTGGCACTTTTGCAACGACAGGGAAGAACCAGAGCCCAAGCGATGGCCGAAGTCCGATCTGCGCTGTCAGGCCGGATCGTGTAGTACTTGAACCGCCACCGCCAGGAACCAGTACACTAAGTGACATCGCAGGTCTTCAAAAGCGAAACGTGATATCTGGATAGGCATGATTGTGCGGTGTCTATTTCTAGATCAGCTCTCTATACCACTCCAAATTCTATGAGACTGTTGGCGCTGGCGAGCAATGCTTCATCTACAGGTCTAGGCTGCCAGCCCAACTCAGCTCTAGCTTTGGCAAAAGAGCCCGCAAGCTCTTTACCCAAATCAGGCAGACAAACACCGACGACCGGGTCAAAATATCCAGCAGCTCGCATGACGAAGTTGGGAAGTGTCCTGGTTGGCAGCTTGGCCGTCTTCTCAGCCGGGAGATTCTTCCTCAGAATATTTGCCGATGCGACCATACTGACAAAGTCGCAGACGCCGTTCCCAGCTGGATCGACCTCTTCTCTACGGCCAGAGAGCGCGAGGTACTTTTGTCCATTGGCCTTCGGACTCTCCATGGCCTTGACATGTAGATCTGCGACGTCTCGTACGTCGACCATGGCTGTTCCGTACTGCGGGACGCCGGGCATACCGCCCAGCAGGATGCCGATCAGTTTGAGACTGGACGCATAGTCCTTACTCAGTGTAGGACCGTAGATGGCGCCTGGACATATTACGGCCAGCTCCAAACCTTGTCCTTCGGGACTTTTGATGAAATCCCAGACTGCCTGTTCCTGCAGCGTCTTCGCCCTGGGGTATAGATGCAACTTCTCTTTCTTCTCAGTCAGATCTGTCCAGTCCTTCTCAGTAAAAGGTTCAGCCTTGCCACGTTTACCGTGACCATGCGCTATAGAAGCGATTGAGCTCGTGAAGACGACCTTGGGGACTCCTGCTGCTTTCGCGGTGCGTAGCACCCTGAGTGTGCCCTCCCTCAAGGGCCCAAGGAGGTCATCCACGTGTTTCTCTCTGCCCGTTGCGATCATGCCTGCCGTGTGCATCACACACTTGGCGCCTGAACATGCTTTCTTCCATTCTTCGTCGCTGTTGGCGACGAGATCGAGGACTCGGATGTCGAGCTTCGCCATCTGCTCTTCCGTAGCACCGCCATTTCGCAGCTTCGTCTTGGCTTCTAGGATGCGTGCCGTTGATCGGACAGTCGTGCGTATGGTGTAGCCTCTCGCAAGGAGCTGCAAGATCAAGTGGCTAGCGAGAAAGCCGGAGCCGCCTGTCACGAGGACGAGTTCGTTGATAGTCGTGGCCATTGGACGCGCTGGATGTCTTCCGAAGGCATGTGAGCCAAGGACAGGACTACCGGTCCCAGGCCATAGTTGAAGCAACAACGCGACGACTGGGGGGAATGCCGGTCTCCCAATGCAAAACTAAGTTTAATTATTGATGTTGGAGAGGGTTTCGACAAATGGTGTGGTATGGTATGCCGTAGTTCTAGTAGAACAGGCCCTGGTCTTCGTTTCGAAGCGCGAACAGATTACCGATACATCTTGGCCATGGCGAGCGCGGTATCCAACCTCGCTGCAAGCAACAACACACGTTTCAATGCCGAAGCCGCTGCATGGGACTCCCAACCCTTCGTACACGAAGCCAGTCAGAAAGCTGCCAAAGCCATCCGTGACCTACTTGCCTCTCGCCCAGGTGACAAGCCCGTAACGGAGCTCGATGTCCTCGAGATAGGATGCGGTACAGGCATCTTGTCCTTCCTGTTAGCACCTTACGTTCAACGTATCGTAGCAGTGGATGCTGCAGAAGGCATGATCGATGTGCTAAAAGAAAAGCTCACGAGACCGGATGCACCAAAGAACATTCTCCCTCTGGCATTACTACTTGAGAACCCAGAAGACGCCGCCCTGCCACCTGCAGATCCTCTGGACGTCAATGCATCGTCTGGACCGCGCCAGAAATTCGACCTCATCACCAGTCATCTAGTCTTGCATCACATTCCCGATCTAATCCCAGTGCTCGAGACGATGTACGCTTGCCTGGCTCCTGAAGGGCGAATCATGCTCACAGACTTCGAAGACTTCGGGTCCGAGGCGAAACGGTTCCACCCGGCAAGCAAAATGGACGGCGTGGCGAGGCATGGCATCAAAGCTCGCTGGATGGAGGCCATCCTGTTGCAAGTAGGCTTCACAGATGTCGAAGTTGAGGCTCGCTGGACTATGACCAAAAACGTGGAGAAGTACGAAGGAGAATTTGGAGGCAAATATGGCGGCGATGCCCAAGACTTCAACAGTACCGGCAAGGGTCAAGATATGCAGTTTCCGTTCTTGGTCTGCTACGGAGTGAAAGCATGATCATGAGACGTCATCTCAGAGCCACCTCGCTCGGTTTTGGAGAAGCCACAGCGCCGTGCTTCTCCTCGTCGAGCCCGCTCTTCTCGATATGCCTCTCGATTATCTGGCCTAGGGCTTCCCTGATCTGGCAGCACAAGATCGTTTTCGGTATCGGGATGCCACATGACACGGATTGCACTTAGGTCTGAGTCCCTTTTCACCGGATCCGCGGCTCTCAGGGTCTGTCTGTCGATATCAGGTCACTCATCTCCTCGCTTCTTTTTCAACCACCTGGCAGCCACCACCATCGCCTCCACAAGCGGCTAGGAATGCTGGTGCACAAGAGCTCTCTTTCCGTGTCTCTGCTCAGATCCCCAGGCGAGTGATGTCCTTGAATCGGCATCATCTGTTTCTGGACAGCGTCGCTTCCGCTGGCTGCCAGTTCCTCGAGAAGAGGCCAGACGGTTTTCGGGTTAAGGACAAAATCCCAGTACAACCTGCTCCATGACTGTTCAGCCCCCCAAAAGTCGCGGTCGAAACTCTCGACATCCGTCGTTGCGCTACGGAGGAACCACAGATAAGACTTTATCGCTCGACGAATATCATTCAGTTGACAGTCCCTCCACTGGTTTTGTCGAACCCACGATGCTGTCTTATGCCAGGCATGATCGTTTTCGCGAACGTTCCCAAGATCTCCAAATAACCAATGTGTCTCCGACTCGATAAAGATGTTGTCTGGCTTGACATCATCATGGCATAGATTCGCGCTATGCAACGGTTCCAGCCCGCGCAGCAAATTGAGTAGTGATGGCCTGTACTGGAGATCGAGCTCAAGCACTGACTTCGGTCCATGCCGACGTTCTTGCTTAGCCAGGCTCAAGAGCGTGCCCGACTCCACGAAAGGTGTGACGAGTGCCCAAGACGAGCTATCTTCGTCGCGAAGGATGAAGTAGTCCCAGACTGGCACATAGGACGACTCATTGGAACCAGAGGCCAAGAGCAAGCCGGCTTCGATCTCTGTTGGCCATGATCCGGTTATGCCTTCGTACTGATGGGACAGCTGTCGAGGTAGATTGTTGCGCGCCCTGATATCGAACGTCTTCACAACGACCTCGCCTCCAGTCTCCACATCGGCGTAGACAGCGGTCGAGCCTTCTTGTCCTTTCCCGAGCGGCTTTACATACAAATATCGATCGTCGATGCTCGGGCCATGGATCAGACGAATTGGTCGCTCCGGCGCCGGCAGTGAAGTTTGCTTCGCATCCAGGATCGAGAAGTTGGTGGGATACTGCTTGACCCATTGATCGTGGATGTCCCGCATACTACGAAAGAACCCTGCGATCGCACAGCATACCATGACTGCTATGAGAGCGATCTTTGCGAGACGCGGTGCGGATTGTATCTGTCGTTGCCACGTGCGCCAAGGGCTCGTGGAGCGTCTGGTCCTCCGCTCATAGTCGCATACCAGGTAATCTTTCTGCATCGGATCAATGATGGCGAATGTCTTTGGATATACGGGTCAATGCGATACGAGAGTATTGATGTGGTTCGGATAAGCTATATTGAACGGGCGCAGCAGCAGGCAAGTTTCAACTTGGCACGAGGCATCGTTGTGCATTGTGAATATCAACGTGGCAGTCGTCATGTGGCTGGTGGCTGAGAGATGCAAGTGCTATGGACAAACTTTCCAGTCTCACAACCAGAAGGCAGTCTTTGCCAATCATCACTGCGCGGTGGCCAAGGCACGGAAGCTGGGGCTTGGCTCGCGCGGCAAGAACAAACCGGCTAGGACGGTTTGGCGGGCTCGGCATGCGAATCAGTGGCCTCAGGACCTGTTAGACGGGGTGTACAGCGGTCATTGTATGCTTCAGATTGCCTTTGTCTGTATCCTTGGCAGTGTTTCAGGCCCAGTTTCGTGGTCGATCCGCAGCAAGAACACGCAATCTTGGCAAGACTTGGCAGGCATGAACGCTTGACCAGTTTTGGCAGCTTAGGAAGCTGTATAGCCCCACAAGGAGGATCGCTCTTCACATACGCACGTGCGGACCAACGAATCTCGCGAAGTGACCGCAAAGACTGAAGTGGAAGCTACATGTGCAGGATGAGGTGACTCAGCGAAAACATGCGGCATGCCCGATCCAAAGGAAGTAACGAAAGCACCGAAGCTTATGCTGAGCGCATATCATACCTACCTATAGCAACCAGTCATGTTCCCTAAGCGTTCACATCGTGGTTCGCATCGCTCCTACTTCCGTCGACCTCCCCCTCACCCTTGAAGTCATCGCGGTCCATCAGTTGCTTAATTACTCCACAAGAACCCAGCCAGTGTGCTCGCAGACTTCTGCTGTTCGCGAAGCATCGATCACAGTCTAGTCACACGTGAGTAAAGCGTCGTACTATTTTAAAGGCATGAATGGCATGTCCCTCGTGGAGCTCCTCCCAAGGATATTGCAGATCTGGGACGGTCTGGAAATGGCACTGCATCAGATCATGCTCGCCGAACTTTAGACATTTGCACTTGTCCGTTCGCAGACTGTGGTAGTGCGACGCGTAGCAAGTGTCTTTTTGAATGCCCCAGTTGTCGCTGTCTTTGTTAGTAGTGACTCACTTGATGCCACTTGGCAGGGTTATGACGTATGCAGCACATGCGGGCTTAGTTAGCCCATCTTATTAGCTTTATCTTCTTCCTTTCGCACTCGTATATACACTGATTATGCTTCATGTGACGTCGTAGCTACTAGGCCTGCAGCAATCACCAAGTAATCTATTCCCTAGCATAGTGACCGGTACTATCTCTTGACAGATTGGCCTCATAGTCAAATCCGCATGTTGGGCATTCTGTGGGACTATAGTCGTCGCCTTCGACAAATGCCACCATAGACAGTCTCTCACCAGCAGGAACTGTGGTCCAATTTTCCTCATGGAATTCCTCGAGAGTTTCACCGGAGCACCGCAGTGTGTAGCTGCTGTCCTGCGCACTGTATTTCCCAGGACAGTCTTGAAAGGCCACGTCCATCCTAGCACACACCATCGACCAGGACATGTGAAAGTACTCGCAGGGTAGGCGAATCATTCTTCCCAGAGCGTCCGTGACGATTTCGTCGCTGTCAAGATTAGTCGTGGGCCTGACTTGCACCAACTTGAATGCTCGAAGCAGTATCGATAAGCATGACGATATGGACCTGGACGACAGTGTCAGTGGCACAAAGATCGTTCCGGATCGTCGAGCACTTACTTCATCAGAGTCTCCAGCGTAGCAATAAGCTTTCGCACGCCTTCCTCATCAAGCTGTACAGCAACGATGACACGGCCGACAGGTACGTGAAGGGTAGCGGTGGCGATTGCCTCTTGTCGTGTGCCACCGACGAGAAGTCTTGTCGGGCCGCGTTGACCTATTTCCCCTTGTATCCCGGCATCGTTGGAGATCTGCTTAGTCGGTGGCCTATTCGCATCGATCAGGTACAGCGCTCCACAGCAGCACAAAAGTGTGAGCAATCTTGTGGTCAACCACGAACAACGCCACTCCATATGTGATCGTGACTCTTACTATGCCATTGGTGTTGATGATATGAATCTGGCAATAGGCCAGCGACAGAGGTAGCGAAGCCACGCACTCGTAGCCGATAGCCTTGAGGATGGCATCCAGAACCAGGGATCTACTAAATGACAGCAGCAGACGAAACGCCACGACTTGATGTGTAACCCGCAAGAAGTATCGCCACTCCCACACACTTCGCTATCTCCCTACCACCTCCTCTTCGCCTTATGTGTCACCCTTCTGCGGACCCTCTCACACCTCCCCAAAAGCGACTGCCTCTGCTGATGCCACTCCCAAGGCTTCTCCTTCTGATCATACTCCCGCTGCTCCTTCCAGCGACGAAAGCTGTCAAAAGACTTGCGACATTCGTAGAGTAGGTCGCCCATCGAGTCGGGTCCGGAATTGTGTCTCGGATGGAATATGAGCTCCAAGACAGATGACTGTGATGCCGGCCTCTGTATTGCAATAGCTGATGGGACCTTGTGAAGACGACTTGCTGGCGTGGTTGGTCGCGCTGGTAATCTGATGTGATGATACCGCCGCCGACGGTGTAGCACAGGAGAGAACCGCTTGCGCGGGCTGTGTAGAGTCGAGAAGCGTCATTGCGGTAGCGAGTCGAGGGAAGAATAGCTTTGTTCCTCCAGTTTCGCGCTGTGAAGTCGCAGTTTGGGCTGTTCAGTCTGTCATATCTTTTAGTCGTTCTTTGTGTTGTAAAGCATTCTGTTACCATCTGGTCATCAGTAGGGTCATGGAACATAGACACGGGCAACCGCGGTCATCATGCAGTTGGATACAATGCTTGCGGATACGAAATAGCGTGGGTATCATCGATTGTCCTTTCTAACAGACGGAGACCATTGAACGAGAACCGTCCCCTCCCAGCTCGGTGCTTCAGCATCATCAATTGCTAAAATCGATGTTGAGAGGATGCCGTAAACGCTCTTGGTGGTATTCTATACCGCGTGCATGGAGCTTATCGATCGACTTCTTGTCGAGCACGACCTTTTCCCAATTCTCGGGTAAGGCACAACCGGAACTAGATGATCAGTCAGTACGAATACAGGCGTTTGCAAACCGCGACATCAAATCAGTTGGTTGACTTACAGTAGCAATGTCGCCTTCATATTTCTCGCCTTGAATCGGATGTCCTCTGCGGATCGTGCTCGGAGCTTAGGGTCCTCATCGCCGTCGTCGATCTGCTTGATCAACGCATAACTGATGCCATCGTCGCCATGTCGCTCGATAAGATCAATGAGGTGAGCTTCTTCATCATCGGTCCAGGGTCGGCGGACTTGCTGGGGCTTCGACATTCTTGCAGTAACACGATCTCGTTTCGCAATCACCTTCGCACGCTCGTACAGAGACATACGCTCTTCGTCGGGTCGCGCTTGGTCCTCGATAGGAAGTGGTGGCGGGATAGTTGATCCAGGATTCTTGCGCTGGCGCTTGGCCGGGCTGGGTCCTGGCGCGGTAGACTGTCGAGATGATGGGCCGGGCGCCCCGTCGGCAGGCTCTACAGAGGCTGATGGACGATTGATCGGTGCAAAAGATACCTCCCTGCGACGCTGTGCTGCCCCTGCGTGGTTGTGGGTGGCAGTCTGGAAGCCCTCATCTTGCGTCGGGTCTGGAACGTCGTCGTCGTCATCCATGTCAGCGGCGCTCCTCTTGCTCCTGATTGAAGAGATAGGAGCTCTGAATTGTAAACTTGCCCTGGCTGTGGGTCTCGAACTAGTATGTTGGGTTTGCAATTCTTCGTCGTCGTCAATGTTTGCTACTCGCTGCGCATTTGGCTGGGCGTCAATCAGCCGGCGTTTGTGTCTCGCCGCATTTTGTCTCTGCTGTTCTTGGAAGCCCAAGGACACCTGTAGACTTGATTGGGATGGCACAGGACTCTCAAGCGCCTTTGGAAGCTCATCAGGATCCTCGACCTCGTCTTCGCCCACGGAAAGCGGCTCAGATCCGACCACGGTTGGCCGGGGCAGGATAGGTTCTGGAAGGTCGTCTTCCGCGAAGGCTGCAATCCGTCGAGCCTCGGAGAAACTGCTCATGATGTTCTGCAGGCTCGAAGTACCGGGCAGTGACTTTCTCTTGGCCTCCAGTGACTTGCGCTTGGTCTCCCGGGCGTACTCCTCATACTCCTCGTCCTTATCGTCTTCGCGTGACTGCGCCTCTTTACCAAGATTGGCAAGGATCTGATCAATGCCGCCAGCCTGTGCAATCCTCTGCTGAAGCTGAGCAGAGCGGATATGAGCATAGCGTACGATATTTTCCTGGAACATGTCCCATGGGAACTGTGCTTTGAGCCTGCCAACACCAGAGCCAGCATTTGTGGTGCTTCCCTCGTCAAATGGCGCTTTCAATGCATCCGCGAGCTGCTTGACATGACGGAAAGCAGATCGTTGGGCGGCATCGTCAAGACGAGAAATGCCAAGGGCTTCCATATGCCTCAAGACGCCTTCGCCGTCGAAGAAGATCTCATCGATTGTCTCGTAAGGGGAGAAGGTGGACGAGCTAGTCGAATGTGCTTCGAGATGTGTGATGGCAACCTGTGCCGCAATGTTGAGATAGAACTCAAGTGCTGGCTTTGTGAAATCACCACCCGCGATGCAAGCAGGGAACGCGGAGAGCAGCTGCTCAAGCACGGTGCTACATTCAGAATTCCAATTGCTGATGTCGCAGTTGATCAAGAGATTGTTCAGCATACTGGCGAGATTGATCTTGAGCAGTAGATCGTCAGGTCTCCATGGCCCTGTTGGCAGTTTCGTGACACCCGGGGTACTCAAAACACCACGGAGAACCAGGTCTGGTCGTATGTACGGCATACTGCCGAAGCTCTGCTTGTACATGTCCAGGGCCAGGAGCCGACGGCGATGGAGCTTATGCAGCTTCGAGCCAGTCCTTCTGACCTCTTTCCAGGTGTCAGGCTCCGTGTTCACGCCGTCCGGTAGCAGGAGCTGTGCAAGATCCTGAGCCGCAGCCGCAAGTTTTGGCAGCTCGTCGACCATGACATCGTGGTCAAGCAGCTCCAATTCTTCTTGGGAGAACGAAGTCTTGGCAGTAGTCCCAGACATGGCAGAGGCGGCGATCGAGAGTCGTCTCTCGCGAGGCAGGTCGGCCAGATCAGCTAATTCTGTCTGCGCTCGTGCGTGAGCTTGCAGTTCGACCTCATCGTCGGCTGCATCTGCATCGACTTCCTGCTCGACCTGGACATCTTCCTCGACGGTAGTGAGATCTGTGAGGAGCGTCAGTCATCCAAGTCGCGGGACTGTAGAGTGCGAAAGCGTAGAACAAGCTTGATGTCTGGCACCGTGTTGCGCGGCGGACCGCAAGAGTACCGCGTTTGCAAGATGGTCATCGCGTGTCTTCAAGGTCGGCGTGTCGGTAGGGTTACACACCCCTAGCTGACTACTCACCTGGTGGAGCTGGCTTCGACTTCGGCTTTCGGCCTTTCATGTTTCCTAATGTGTTGTTTTCGCCATCACTTTGGTGCTGCGCTTTGCGCCCTCTTGAATTGCTTGGCCGCGCATTCTCCACTGGCTCAGCGCTCACACTGCGTGTCTGGCGCGTCGAGCGAAGTGGCGCGGCAGTGGGCTTGTGTTGCGCAGTCGATGATAACTTCGCCATTAGGACGCTGAGATGGCGGGACGATGCGCGACAGTGGCGCGGCGATTTTTGCGGCTCTTGCGCTTGCTGGGGCCGGCGATGAGAAGAAAGGATGGTGTTGTTTGTTGTGATTGATCAGGCTCCAACCCTTTGGGGTCGAACCCTAACGGATGGGGCCGCCAGTCACGTGGATCGCGTACCCAACATCTGCCAAGCCGCTGCAAATGATTCAGTCGGCGTGTTCGGGCCCCACACAGCCACTTGTTGCCGTGGCCAAGAAGATCCCTGCCTGTGGCATTGCCCCCCCCCCCCCCCATACTATGTAATACGCGACGAGACGTCGTTAACAAGCGTGCAGCGTGTGCCAAGTCAGACGCCAACATTTCACCCGTGACTGCTCTTTCCCTTACGTTCAACAACGACGGCATCGACGACGCGTGAGACTGCTGTACTGTGCTAGTAGTGTATGTTTCGATTCTGTACACCCGGCCGCCATCTCATCCGCACCCTTTCCTTCCGCTACCCTTCCGCGTACGTCAGCCTCAGTGAGGTGAGCTCGCTTTCTCCTCAGGAACCAAACGTCGAAGCGACTTTCCCTATTGTTCGACATCCCACCCATATACGTACGCCATGCGGATACGACGAGCGTCGTCGCTGCTCTTGCTCCTCGCGCCGTCACTAGCAGCGGCTGCAGACGTGCCATTGGCAAAAGAAGGCGTCGAAGTTCTCAACAACGATGAGATTCTAGCGTTGAACCATCCGCCTAAAGGCGCCAAGCAGGAACCACTTGATCCGACAGAGCCAAATCTCGATGCAAAGACGACCAGCACAGCGAGGCCCTACAAAGGCACGGAGGATGCGCCGGTGGACGGCCTGGATGGGAAGCCACATGCGGGACCATGGGTCGACAGGAAGCCGGACAGCGAGACGACCGCCGCTTCAAAGTCGGTGCCAACGTCCATGAAGGAGTTTGAGAAGTCTTCGGGCAAAGAGGGCTGGAAGCTGGAGGACATCCCGGAGAAGAACGATGGGGTAATGGATGATGAGAAACGAATCGCGCCAAAGAAGGGCACCACAGGGACAGAAGGCGGCATCAGCGAGAAGACGAGGAAGGAGCAGGCCGGCGCAAAGGAGAACACTCCTCAGAAGCCCAAGGCAGCGCGGCCCCTGCCGCACAGCGAGGAGGAGCACATCGAGAAGGGAGAGAAGAAGAACGCAGCCAAGGAGGCGGCCGGGAGTAAGGACGCAGTCACAGGGGAATACGTTCAAGGGGGCAAGAAAGGCGACAGCTACGGCGAGGCAGGATATGGCATGGAGAAGCCCAAAGACCTGCCTGAGAAACCCCACAACATCCCACATCCCAATCCTGGAGTTGCGACATCCGACCTAGCTCCTCCAGTCAACCCAGAGGGCGATGGGAATAAGTGGCTTGTGGACACCATGCCCGAGACCGAAGGCAAGACGAATTCGCGAACGGCCAGGCCGAAATCCGATACCTCTTCCTCGAGCTCTACATCAGTCCCGGAAGAAGACGACGAGTCCTGGCATGAATGGTTCCACTCCTTTGTGCTTTCCTTTACCATGATCATCTTCAGCGAGATTGGCGACAAGACTTTCCTCGTGGCCGCCCTCATGGCTATGCGCCACGCCCGGCTGCTGGTGTTCAGCGCAGCATTGGCCGCACTCATTGCCATGACTGTCCTCTCCGCCGTGCTTGGCCACGCCTTCCCAACACTACTTCCCAAGAAGTTCACGACCTTCGCGGCTGCAGTCCTGTTCTTCGTCTTCGGTGCGAAGAGCTTGAGGGAAGGTCTTGCAATGCCCAAGGACGCAGGCATGGGCGAGGAGATGCGAGAAGTCGAGGAAGAGCTGGAAGAGGAAGAGCATAAGATGCGAAGGAAATCACACTCGAAGATGTCCGCGTACGAACTGGAGTCCGGTCGCGGTAGGTCCACGAGCATGAACAAGGGTGGCACCCCAGACTCTCCACCACTTTCACGATCACCTTCTCCTTCGAGGAGGACGAATACCGGGCTTGCAGGTCTGCAGAATCTTCTGAGCCTCGTGCTCAGCCCGGCGTGGGTTTCAACTTTCGTAATGACGTTCCTAGGAGAATGGGGAGACCGAAGTCAAATCGCAACGATTGCCATGGCGGCAGGACAGGACTACTGGCTAGTGACAATCGGTGCGATCGCAGGGCACGCGTGCTGTACAGGTATGGCAGTGCTGGGTGGGAAAGCGCTGGCTGGCAAAGTCAGCATGCGCGTGGGTAAGTGCAGCCTCACTGCGGCTTGCAGTCATCGGATTGCTAATATTCTTCACAGTCACTATCGGCGGCGCAATAGCCTTTCTAGTCTTTGGCGTCATCTACCTGATCGAATGCGTCGCAGAGTGAGGCTGCTATTTTCAGCAACCACGTACTCTGGGGCACCTTGGCAGCACAGACTGCCTTGCAGTACTAACAACACGACCTACCTCCCACAACTACCCGAGAGCGATATCCATCCCTCCCTACAGCCACCGAGCTCTATTTCCTTGAGTACATGAATGAGGTCCACTAGCGGGAGGTGTCACGGAAACGGAAAGGAAACGGCGGCATTTTGACAGCGACCAAGGGTCGAAACACTACACGTAATACATATATTCTCGATGTGTACTTGGTACGGATGCCGAAGCATTGACGCGAACAGCGGCAAGGCGTATAGCCACTTGGCTGGGTCGGGTGTCCTACGGTCTTGAGCAGTGAAAGCGCCTCCGATGGAGGAGGGAAGGACTTGTGCAGATAGTGATGTGCTATCGTAACGGATAAGTGAGATACCGTGATGGGCAGAATATGCCTCAGAGAAAAGAACATTAATGACCTATCATTGTCACGACGAGAGTCGAGCAACCGAGAGGTGATCGTGCCATGCAGGTCATGAGCAACGATTACATCCGAACAGTCGAAACATCGGTCTCGTTACTCTCGCACCGAATTCTTCACTGCTGTCGTCATCCAGTCGCGGTAGTTTACAGGCAGCACGAGGCTGAGACAGGGGATGCATATAAGCAAAAAATGCTTGAGCACTATGCTCGACGTTCGCGCCAAGACGATGCACCAGCTCCATAAGTAGACCACAAGAAGGGACAGATGAAAAAGTTTCCCAAGTCCCTGCTTCGCCCGATATCGTATATTATTGTGAATGCGAGCGAGTAGTCTTCCGCTGGACGATTTCCCTGCCGACACGCCGCATCCAATCACAGTGTACGAAAGGCGCGGTGGAATGGATTCTAGAAGCATGGCACAGATGGTGTCATCGCCGGCTATGCTCTAGCTCATGTTTCTTTTGCGATCGAAACAAGGTCCCTCGCGAGAAATGTAACATGTCGGATAGTAGTGCTCGGAGATAAAGGTACCAAGCCATGCGCCTCTTTCGATGACTTCAACATGTCCTTATTGACATCGCCCTCTCCGAAAATGCGGCACGAATCTCTACGACACCGTACCACCTGGTGCCTCATCCCTGATAACAGTCGGATCTGGCGCTGACCGATTACGGATCACGAGGATCAGACGATAGAGTCGTCTCACGACGAAGATTCGGAGCGGCGGCGTTTCCAGCGTAACGACAGCAATGGCGAAGGACGAGCAGAAGGTGTTGCTTTCGAGTGTATTGCCACCATTGATTTTCGGCACTGCGACGTTCAACTACCAGTACAACCCCGACCCCTACGAGTTGGATCCCACCGGACTGGTCAAGACTGCTTTGGAGCATGGGATAAGAGCTTTCGATACGTCTCCATACTACGGCCCATCAGAGGAGATTCTCGGCGCTGCCCTCGATACAGACTTCGTCCACGAGAACTTCCCACGCAACGATTTCTTCCTCATTACGAAATGCGGTCGCATCGCGAACGACGAGTTCGACTATTCGAAAGAGTGGGTGCAACAAAGTGTACAGCGCAGTCTTGGGAGGCTGAAGACGCCATACCTCGATCTGGTCTATTGTCATGACGTAGAGTTTGTCACGGAAGATGAGGTTATGGAAGCGATACAGGAGCTACGAAGAATACGAGACGAGGAAGGGACGATCAAATATGTTGGGATCTCAGGATACCCAGTGCCAGTGCTATGCTCGATTGCGAGTCGGGTGCTGCGCGAGACCGGAGAGCCTCTGGACGCGGTGATGTCTTACGCGAACTACACACTGCAGAACCAATTGCTTGCATCGACGGGTATCAAGCAATTGAAAGAGGCAGGCGTGGATGTTGTGCCTAATGCATCTCCACTCGCAATGGGTCTCTTGCGACGAGACGGCGTGCCTGTCGGCAGCATGGGCAACTGGCATCCAGCCAGCAACGGACTTCGCGCAGCCGTCAAGCGCGCCAGCGACTTCTGCGACCGACACGACGAGAAGCTCGAAGTAATCGCTATACGATATGCTCTCGAGCAATGGCTCAAGATCGGCGCATCCGTGGGCTCGCGCGGCGACCCAGCGTCGGGCATCCCGTGGAGACGCGAATCCAACGCCCAGGTCGGTGGTGACAGACTCGGCGTCAGCGTCATGGGCGTGAGCAAAGCCAGCGAACTCGAAAAGACGATGCAAGTTTGGCGCAGTATCCTCGACGGCCTTGAGAACGGGGCGGAAACAGCTCGCCTCGCGGGCCGGTGGAAGCGCGACCACGAATGGAGTCTGAATCGTCAGAGAGCCGTGCAGATTCTGGCGGACGGCATCCAGGAGCATCTGGACGAGTATCTCGACTATACATGGGCCAGTGGAAAGGACCCAGGCACGAGAGGTGCTACGGAGGGCTGGACGCCTTTTGTCAACAAGCGCGTGAACTCAAAGCAGGCTGATGATGGAAGAAATGCGCTTGGGCTCCGGGTCGAGGATGCGCCTCCAGCATGGATGACCCCGGCAGCGAGTCCGCAACCCAATCGTGAGCCGGATGAGATACCTTGGACGCTGCCTTTGAGATGAGGCGAGACATGATGTTGATGATGATGGGCGGGCGAGGTTGGCGTCGATGGCGCAATTGGGCATGTGATTGATGTTCACACATCATTCTCATCATGCCAGGATGTGAGCATGAACGTTGGTTGGATATATTGCGTTATTATGCCTGGGAGGACAAGAGAGACTCCAGGCAGCTACATATTGAAGATAAGAGCATTTCGAAACGTGGATTCGCGACGTGTGGGATTAAGGGAGTTTGGCGTAGGCGGTGTACGCGATGGCACGCACGGTCTCAACAAAATCTAGGCTAGCTGCCGTCAATATTTCATGCGGCTGCGCTGAGCTTGATGACAGCTTGCTTGAATTGCCCGCGCAGGATGCTGATCTCGTTCACAGCATATTGCGCGCTAGTGCCGGATGATGGAGATTTGATGGGCATGACATCAATCAAGCACGCGCGCAGCTCCGGATTTGATGATGATGATGATGATGATGAGAACACGCTCCGGGGTTTGCCGTGCTTACATAGATTGTTGATCCTCTGCTTCTACGACACACCGGATGTGGTGATGCGTGCGAGGTCTTTTGTGTTGGTAGGAGTGCATCGGATTCATTGGTGTATTGTCTTGCAAGGCGAGTAGAGGTGGTGGTGTCATCCAAGGATTACATCGTGTTCCAGGATTGCATCGCTGAAACGCGAACCCCTCCAATCTGAGCCCGCGGAGAGACTGCACTGGCTGCCTACCAAAGACCTCACAGCTCTTCGCGCAGCTATACCATACCCTCTACTCCCGATCGACCACTTCTCACGTGGGCGCGTTTCATCGGACAAACCGCCGAGCTCGCCAACTCTCCAACACGCGCTGGCGGTGGTGGCACGCGACACACAGTTGGCAAGCTTCCAATGCAAGCGCAAACAACCCTCCCACCACCCTCCTCCTCGTCCGCATCGCGCCATATGCCTGACTGAATACCGGGCCGGCCTGAGATCGTGATCGAACATGGGCAACAGCTCCTCCAAGGACGAGCGCAAAGCCTCCAAGCCAAGCAGCTTGCGGCATGGAAGCCAGCAGGTTGCGTCGGGAGAGCCATCGCCCGCACGGCAGGCACCTGGCGACCGCCTTGCTGGCACGATATACACCAATCGGAACGGCCCTGCGAGAGGGAGCAGCAGTAATCTGGCATTCTTGCATATAGGGAGGGGAGAGAGGCAGACGGATTCCCCCGCGACGGAACGACCGCGGGAGACGAAGCAGGAGAGAGAGGCACGTAGAGTGGAAATTGAACGGCAGGCACGGCTGAGGGAGCGAGAACGGAGCCTGCGCGAAGAGCACGTTGATGGAGGATATCTCGTGACACTGGGAGTGTACACCGGCCCCGAGGACTTCAGTAAACCTGTCGTGCGCCAGCTGCAGATCGAGAGGCGGCTTGCGCCTTTCTGGAAGGGCCTGGATGACCACTCCGACTCATGGACCGAGGCGCAACTCGTTGCTGCCGCGAGGGGACTGCCGATACCGAAGCCGGATGAGGTGCCGCCGGAGATGGCCAGGAGTGCATCACAGCGGGTTGATGGGGATGCGCCAAGGGCGAGTGAGGCCGATCTGGATAACCTGACGGTGCCAATAGCGTCGAGGTCGCAGTCATACCAGGCGGACAAGTCCCCGAATTTGTCTTCGTCACATCCAGCCTTCTCCAACTCTGGTCCATCCTCACCTACGAGTGGCACTTCGAACAACCCGCTGTTTAGAGGCCGGGCTAAGACGCTGGCCTCGACTTTGACGGGGAAGAGTCAGTCAC
Source organism: Mycosphaerella arachidis (assembly GCA_001297265.1). NCBI lineage: Eukaryota > Fungi > Ascomycota > Dothideomycetes > Mycosphaerellales > Mycosphaerellaceae > Mycosphaerella > Mycosphaerella arachidis. The sequence continues at coordinate 41,862 of LIHB01000021.1, forward strand.
CGGATATCACTCCGCAGGAGGTGCGGCTGCCCAACGATCCCAATGTCAACGGACAGCCTCTCGAGGCGTATCTTTACAAGGATGCGGAAGAGTGCCCAATTTGCTTCATGTACTACCCACCATATCTCAACAAGACGCGGTGTTGCAATCAGGCGATATGCTCCGAGTGCTTCGTGCAGATCAAACGACCGGACCCGCATCCACCGGAGCATGAACAGCCTGGACAGCAACGATCTCCAGAGGAGGAAGCTGAATTGCTGGTATCGGAGGTTGCGGCGTGCCCGTACTGCGTTATGCCTGAGTTTGGCGTGACCTATGATCCGCCGCCTTTCAAGAGAGGGCTGGCGTATTCGCAGCAGAGCAGTAACCCGTCCCGAAATCCTACTTCTGCGAATGCATCTTCGACGTCCCTCGCACCTCCTGCTGGACGGAGGAGAGCGACTTCACTTTCTGCGAACGATTCTCGAGTCATTACAACCGACCAAGTACGGCCGGACTGGAAGAAGAAGCTGGATGATGCGAGGGCCCACGCGTTGCGAAGATCAGCTGCAGCGACTGCACTGCACAATGCAGCCTACGTTCTCGGCAACCAAGGGGACGCTTCATCGCGCGGAATACTTGGACGACGACGAAGGAACCTGTTCGGTGACAGTCCGAATGCCAGTGGCAGTGGAACACCGCGTGAAGGTATGTCACCGGCAGAATATGACGCCTACTTCCGTCCCTCTAACAGAAATCGTCAAGGCGATGCAAGCGGCGACCTGGTCTCTGGACGTACGAGTTCGCGGCGCAATAGAGTGGACGACCTCGAAGAGCTCATGATGAATGAGGCAATAAGATTGTCTTTAGCTGCTGAGGAAGAGCGAAAACGGAAGGAGGAGAAAGAGGCGCAGAAAGAGGCGAAGAAGAAAGCCAAGGCCGATAAGAAGGAGGAGAAGAAGGTCGAGAAGGCTCTTAGGAAGGGCGGTGCTGGTGGCTCGTTGTATCACGTGGGTACGAACGAGAGCAGCAGTACGTGGGCGAGTACGAGTATGGCCAGGTCGAGCAGTAATCTTGGCAGCCAGCCGATACCGGAGGGGCAGGTGCAAGGGAAGGGCAAGCAACCTGTTCAGGACTTGGCAGGCTTCAATTCGACGCTGAACAGAGACGTGTCGCCGGAAAGCTTGCCTGCACATGCCTCAGGCCCACAGCGACATCTCGAGGGATCACGGGCGAACATCCAACCACCGGCATCACCGTCGATCAATACGCCTGCGAATCCTCGTGCCTCTCACTTGCGGGGACTCTCGAATGCTTCATCCGCGGCATCGTCCTTCATTGAGTCCCCGCGACCAGGCAGTCTACCCACCGGCTCGAACGTCGCCACACACCTCGACGTCACGCCTGGCGCAGGAAATGACACTTCCAACCTGTCCTCGACAACCGGGACCCCTGCAGCGATGGCGTCATCCGCAGAGCCAATGTTCAATTTTCGCTCCCTGGCCGCTATGATCGGTGAGGACGAAGGCCACGAGCACGTGGAGCACGCTGGATCGGACGATGCGACGAATGCCGAAGAGCAGCTTAAGGAGCCCTCCCCAACGGCGAGTCCAGGTCTAGCACCGACCAGTATCTCCGAAGGCAACAGGAGTAGAGGTGATAGCGGCGAGAGTAGCACGAGTGCGCCACCTCCGATTTATGTGGAGCATCCGGAGGCGAAGCAGGAGAATGAAAGTGGGGATGAGATTCAGCGAGCGCCCCGGGCGAGACTAGTACACGATCCAGATGCGAAGGACGTGGGCGGGATCGATGTCAATCCTACGAATGCAGAGCATCGGGAGGGACGGCAGGTCTGAGTCATGAACGGCCGAGGGCCGGATGTCGTTGATCAGGATGATGTTGCATTTCTACTCTGGCGTTGACAAAGGCTGATGGCATTCAGAATGGTACATGTCGTTCTTGGCATGCATGGAGTCGAGGGGTAGGACGGCGAAAGGGAAGAGCGGCCAATCGTGGGACGTCGTTCGTTCAAGGGGCATCACTCATGTTATGTTATTGGGAGGGGACATTTACTTTTCCATTGGCTTTAGGAGGCACGGGTGTCATAGTAGGGCATAGAGTGGGTGCAACGTGCGAAATTGAAGCGTGACCGTTGTCTGTGACGTCTTAACAAGTTTTCTTCTCATCTAAATGTCTCCGTAATCTCTGACAACAATCCCCATACCGAAACCAAGTCTCTCCCCTATAACGCCGAAAAGTCCTTGTTAATCCAAAAAAGCCCCCATGTCACAAACGTCAAATAAACATTATCGTACGTAAGCCTCGGCACCTCACTCGACGGGCACTGCGCCCGAAGAAGACTCAACTTCGTCCCATCGTTCTTCAACGTGCCCCTCACACTGACCGGAAAGAAACGTCTGAGTCGCAGCCCATGGCACCGCTCGCCCAGATCCTCTCGTTCAGCTAAATCCCCGCAGAGCACAGCGCGAGGCCACCGAGGAGACCGGGTAGGACCGTCACTGCGACCAGAGCGGTCAAGGCGAAAATTCTGATTTGCTTGAGCGCCGACTCCTAGGTTCTGGACCAAGATGGCGATACTGGTAGTGTTTGCAGAGATTGTGGTCCAGGACATGTGTGCTCGGCCCTGTGGGAATTTGTCGTGGCAATGTTGCAAGTGGTGCCAGCACCGGCTCTCCATACGCTGTTGACTGTGGTGAGGACTGTGTTAAAGGCACTGGTGGCGAGGATCATGATTGGGCGCGGGTCGATTGGGCTGATTCCTGTTGCTCGCGGACATGTCTTCCAGGAGAGGTGGTCGAAAGTGACGGTGCGATCCGTCGTGCCGTTGCATTGGTGGGCTGCTTGGAATCTTGTGGCTGCCGCTGCGAGTGGACCGCTTTCCGGAGATTGTGCTTGCTGTCGAGATGCGGTTGTATAGATCGGACCGGGGGATTTCGTTCTCGGAGCGGAACTAGATCCAGCAGGATGTGGCGGTGTTGAGGTTGGCTTTGACGATAATGAGGTCGGCTTGGAGGAAGAAGGAGTAACCTTCTGCGACCTTGACAGTCTATACCGGGACGAGCTCGAGTGGGCTGAGCAGGGTATAGAGCAAGACGCCCAGGCTTGCTAGACGCATGAGACAATCACCGCGTGTCGTTTGTAAGAGGTCGGTTTTAGCGATATGAGGAAGACTTAAACTCCACTCCTTGAGTATGCCCAGGACCAAGTTCAACAATCTGACCACCGCATCCGTGACTCCTGTCGTGAAATTGGTCGAGCAAGCCATGCATGCATCGAAAGCGCCGTTAACGAGCACTCCCGTCAATATTGCAACAGAGCTTGTCATAGCTCGTAGGAATCCTATTGCCCTCCAATTGACACTGCTGTGTGTCTGGTTGCCAGCTTACACCTTGGCACTGACTACCATGTAAAGTACAGAAGTCGATGCATACCGCAAGGCTGACAGCCACAAAGGCGGGAATGCCAGGGATTGTCAAAGACCTGTATGCTTGCGTGGTGACGATGAGATGGGACGACCCATCGCGACCGGTATATGTGCAGTTTCTGTAGCCTGGACAAAGTGTGCTGGTGGGTGCTGCTACTGATGGCGAGGAAGGCGGAAGACTGATGATCAAGTACTGACCACCAGAGCAGCACCGGAGCTTGTCAAACCCGCAGGTGATGGTGCTGAAGGTGCAGAATCTACAACACACGCGCTGATAAAAGGCGAATAAGTAATAGCGCTCGTCGCTGCGCTCGATCGTGAGGCCGATGGAAGCGAGCTAACGAAGCTGGCATTTGGGGAGAACTGTTGACCAAGCGTACTTGATGGAATTGTCACAGCAGAGTCTATACCACCCTTTGAGTCGAGAGTATCGGGGCACCGATGGCACTAATCGCTGGACTTGTTGGTCGTATCGATGGCGTGCTTGATGGAGCGCTGCTGACCGAGCTAACACCCAGCGAGGGTTCTTGACCCAGCGTGGTTGACCCAGCCGGCACACCAGGTCTTATATCGATACTTTGGGTTGGTAAAGTCGAGGCACCGTCGGTATCAACTGCTGTACTTGTTTGACCGCCAGCTTCTAAGCCTGCCGCAGGCAGTGGTGCATTCGCTGGTATGGGTGACGGTGGTATGCAGTTCACACGTAGAGGTACCCAGCACGAGAATGCTACTCGCCACTGTGTCGCGGTGGTAGAACACGATCGGCGGGCTGTGACAGTAACGAAAGGGACGACAATCGTTAGAAATGTCTTCGACATGTTGGCCCTACTCACTCACCAAGTGAACGCGCATTGGCTGTGCTCATCAACAATGCAACGAGAGTATGAAAGCTATGCCTTGCGTTTTCGTTACTGTATTCGCGTGTATGCCGCTCGCCTGACGACTTCCAATGACTTGAAGCACGAATTCCGGGGGAAGGACCTCACCCGGCGACTTGGAACCTGCCATGATAGTGCACTTACTGCTGGTACGTCCATACCGAAGGCATGCGGTGTCTTGGCTTGACTTCACGCTCCCCGGTAATGTCGTACTGCAGAGAGAATATCTTGTCTTCCTCAAGCTCGCGCACATCGTACTCTTTGCAGAGTCTCTCCACGCAATCGCGTGTGTTGCCGATGTAGCAGTGGAGGCGCTTGTAGCTGTATGGCGCTGGTCCACTATGTACCAGAATGATGGTACAGGGAAATTCTCGTATCTTTCCTGGCCATACCATAGTAAGTGTAACAGCGCATAAGAAGTGTTGTGGCCTGCTCCTATTGTGTACCGGGCTCTCTTCCAGAGGCACAAGTTTTTTTGCATCAGCATAAGGATCAACGCCCCAGCTCGTTGCACGAGGTGGATGCACATCACCATGATGTTTCGGGGGGTCTTTTTCGATGCCAAGGAGGAGTCGGACTCTTCTTGGAGCGGCAGTGGTGCCATATTTTCGCAACCTTGGAACAGGTCGAGTGTCCACGCGAGCACCAGATGCGGTCTCTGGTATTCCTGAGCCATGCGAAGAGCGACCCATCCGAGTACTTCTGTAATATCTCGATCTGTAACCTTTGGAAAGCTTTGGTACCCTCGCCGTATAATAGCGGCGTACTGATGATGAACAGGCCGAGAAAGGGGTACGCTCAATCCGCTGGTCTTGTAGTTGCTCTAGCAGCGGCCCAGGAGAGTTCCTGTGCAACGGTATAGTGTCGATACATGCCGCGAGTGTGCGGGACCCGTGTCGGGATCCTGGCCAGGGCGGCAACATCGTGGGCCATGCCGTACTTAGAACTCATCTATCGCCAGTCTCGGTTGCAGAAAATCACTCTTTCGGGCGCAATGAGCCCTTGCAGCGTCCATCCTCAACGCCAGCAGGCACTTTCACGCCAGGTTTCGGCATTTTCGACGACCTGGCGATAAGCAAATCACACCTCGGCTTTCTGATACTAGCTGAACGTAGAATTGATGGACTCGGATGATTCGGCTGACGACCTCTTGTCAATGCAGCAAGTATCGACCCAGACCCACTCGAGGCCGGTATTAGCTGCATGCTTGCGGGTTTGAGTGATCTTCTTGAAGCCCATATTGTCTTTCTTCAGGCCATTTCGGAAGTCCTCGTACGTGACTTTTTCTTTCCTAGCACCTCAGCGATGAGATGGAACAGCGTATGCAGGGACCCAATCGCCCTCAACTCCCTCAAACTGCAGCGAGAAGGCGTTGATGAGTCTGATTTCTGATCATGTTCGGGACGTGGCTGTGGAAGTGGCGGATGCGGGTACGATGACTTAGAAGGACTGTATGTTTGTAGAGACAGTAAATGTATCTGGACGGCGCTTTGTATCAAGGTAGGAAGAGGTCACGATTCCAGCGGAGGGAGACCCGGCGGATATGCGGCCGCAAGTTCCTGAAGGATGAGCTTGATGAGGTTGCTGACAATGTTATCAGATCATCGACATCGAAAAGAAGCATGGCGGTAGACTGGACTGACCTGCCCAAGGAGCACAAGCTCGCGCACTTCTCGTCGGCGCTGCCAAGCATCCTTGAGAATGCCGGCTATAACGAGATGTACGGTGTTGAGCTCGTAGCTCCATCCGCAGAGTAGGTGCTTAACCAAGACAACTGACGCTTGACTCACATGCTGAGCTTCACCAAGCAAGCCGGCGCCGCATACCACCCTCATCGTTCTGCAGAAGTACCTGCGAGCGAACGTGGACGATGTCGAAAAGGCTAAGGAGCAGCTTACGGCAGCGCTGAAATGGCGGAAAGAGTACCGACCGCTCCAAGCTAAAGATGAGACGTTTGATGCAGACAAGTTCGCGAGCATCGGTTACGTGACCAAGGTCAAGCAGGCGAAAGAAACGCCGAATGATGAGGACGTTGCATGCTTCAACATATACGGCAACGCCGCTAAGGAGTCCAAGAAGATCTTCGGTGATACTGAGGCGTATGTCGTGGGAATGAGCTGCGTTGTCTCGGCGTGACTGACTCGGTGATAGCTTCATCCGCTGGCGAGTCGCGCTGCAAGAGCTCGCCATCTCCCAGCTCAACCTGACTTCCGCCGACAAGCCCATTCCAGACTATGGCAAAGGCCCGGATCCCTATAAGATGATCGCCGTACACGACTACCTCTCCGTCTCCTTCTTCCGCCAGCCCCCTGAAATCAAGGCTTCTTCGCAGAAGATCATCGACATGTTCCAGCGATACTATCCGGAAACCGTCAGCTATAAGTACTTCGTCAACGTGCCAACCATTATGCAGTGGATGATGGGTGCAATGAAGATGCTTATGAGCAAGGACAGCATCCAGACGATGACGTGGATGACCTATGGCAACCAGCTGCACCAGTACCTGGGCACTGATATACCGAAAGAGTACGGCGGAACAGGAGCGCCGCTGGCAGAGACCGCCATCACACCCAAATATGGCGGCCAGGAGAAGGAAACTGCAAAGCCTGCTGAGGCTGCTATCGAGGGTGCTCCAGCCGCTGAGGTGGGCTCCGCGCCCACAGCTCAAGTCGTCGCCGCTGAGCCAACACCTGCCACGGACACGACATCGGAGGTGATTGGAAAGCCCGAAGAAAAGGCTCCCGTCGCTTGACGCGTACACATGTTCTGTCTTTTCCGCCTTATACCCTTATTGAGTCCTTTGCTTACGCTGCAATTGATAGATCCAGAATATCGAGAGCTTTCCAACCTCAAGAAGACCGTTGCATTCCAGTATTGACATCACGAAGACAAAGAAACAATTTTCACATTCCAGTGACTACACTTTCCCGCACGTGGGCCACAATATGTTTGTGCTGGATTGGCGACTTTGAGTTAGAGAGCCTCAGAAGATACTGACTTAGCATGTAGGACATATCGTTAGCTGCGTCAACTGATAGAGACAACGTAAATCAATTCGTCCACCGCATGTCCATTAGATACGGATGTACGCCTCACAGCACGTGGCCTGGAAGTAGTACCGAAACCGGACAAGGATGGCACGACCAGCTAGGCAGACACAAAGAGCCGCAACAAGAAGTGCGACAATGAGGTGAGTGCTATGTGCCTCACGATACGCTGAACTTATGTCCTTGTCACAACTTTTCATCTGCAGGCATCGACTGAACCATGGCGGACATACAGGACAAGGTACAGCAGAAGAGACGTCGCCAGCGAGGCATTCCCTTCTTCGACCAAGGCGATAGCTCGCCTTTCGAGGAAAAGTCCTCCGTGCCTCGAGGCGTGAGATCCCGGATTGTGTCTAAGCAGTATGCAGTTCAAGCTGTAAGATACATCATGATCGCCCTGCGTCGGCTCGCCATCCTGATCGCGACGGTGATGGTTCTCGGCTTTGCCCTACGAGGCCTCGGAAGAGCCTGCGCTCACCTGCCATGCTGCACGCCTGACTGCCGCAGTGCTTTGGTGAGATCAACCACTCAATAGCAGGTGAAAGAACGGCACGACTCCGAAAGGCTCACACCCACTATTCTGCCGCTCTCACACCCATCAAGAATTGTCCGACGCCATTCCGCGCGCGACATCAGAGGCTGAGGTTCCTGGTCTCAGCCAGCGGGTCCCTTTCAACCAGGAGGCTTAGGCAGATTCTTCTTCATGCTGAGACGGAGCAGTTGCACAAACATGCGGGCACGGCGGAGAAGTTCGGGGTTTTAATGTCGAGGCTGGGCAAGAAGTTGACGTGTGGGAATTCGTTGGAAAAGTTTTATACATCTGTTCAGTCGCATGCTGCGGGGAAGGGACCGGGCGGAGGGTTGACATGTGTGGCGGCACCAGCATGGAGGGGTTTGTAGTGTAACTGTGGTGGTAGTGTTCGACGTAGTACTTGCGGCTTGATATATTCACTTGTGAGGTGGTAGCAACCGTGGTAGAGACTTTACCCTGATCATTCTCCCGGTTTCGCTTCGTCAGCACCCTTCCTCCTCGCTCCGTATCGTGCGCCTGACTTCCTCCAACGCCCGCCCAAGTAAATTGAAACCCCACTTTACCGGGTCCACACCATATCTCAGCCTCCCCCACCTTTCGGCTCGGCCCGAGACATCGGGTCCGTGATGTCATGCCCACGCTCGCGTTGAAGTGAAAGCACGTGCCAGATTCCATTCTTGGAGTGTCGATCATGGTGGGACGTTAGGAAGCATTCATGGTTGATGAGACAGACGCTTACGAGTCCCGTGGCTGTGGTGGTGTCACTGTCGTGGTGCGGTCATACCAAAAAGCATCCACTAATGGAGCGCTGAATCATCTCACGACACAATGAAGGACATCGTCCCTATCGCCCACTTCAACAATCGCGTTGCCCACGGTTCTGCTGGCCATGTGAAGGGTAGCCGGAAGCACAGCGCGCAAGCAGATGGATTTCAAGATCAGCCACCCAAGAGGAGGTCGACATTCGGCTTGATCCCACACCACCAATACATGTCCAAGAAGAAGACCATCTACCAAACGCAGTCGCAGCGGCCGCGATGGGTGTTACACATGCAGGCGCAGATGTGGCGCTTCCTCATGAGCATTGGCATGCTACTGCATAGACTGGCTCCTCCACGCCCGCCGAAGCCCAACTTCTACCGCTCCGTCCCGACGCACGTGTCGGGCAAGCCGGGCGAGATCATCCTCTACTTTTACGTGCCAGCAGACTACAGCACACAGAAGAGGCTGTGGACGGACCGGGATGGCGACGACGACGAGGAGGAGGAGGGGGACAGTCCACAGCCGCGTGACGGCAGGAACAAGATGAGGATGAGCATTGGCTCGATTGGTGATGTCGTCAGGAGAAGGAGCAGGAGCTTCAAGAGATGGGGAGGATATCCTGTTGTCATCAACTTCCACGGCGGAGGTTTCACTCTAGGCTCCCCACATGACGATGCTCGTTGGTGTGGAACAGTGGTGTCGGAGTGCGATGCTGTCGTCGTCAGCGTCGACTACCGACTCGCACCCGAGCATCCGTTTCCCACCGCGGTCGAGGATGGCGTGGATGCCGTCCTGTACATCCACAAGCACGCTGAAGAGCTTGGCATAAACCCTGACAAGATAGCACTATCTGGCTTCTCTTCGGGCGGTAACATGGCATTCACAGTCCCGCTGCGGCTGTACGACCAGCAGACTGGCTTTGCTCGAGACGATTCGCGGCTGGACGTATCCCAGCCAAATGGCGCCCAAGTCGGCGTCGACACTGTCACCGGCAAGGTCGAAGTCCACGATCCACCACCTTCGTCTTCTTCCGACCTGACCAGCTCCGGCTCATTGACACAGGTCCCTCCTGAGCATACCAACGGCGAAGTACTCGACCCTCATGGTCCGCCGCCCACTAGCCCAACCAGAGACGTGAAGCATTCCACGACATTCAACGAACGCAGTGTGCCAGACGAGACCGACGACATCCTTCCCGAGGTCCGCATCAAATGTATCGTTCCCTGGTACCCCTCGCTCGACTATACTCGCACCCGCGAAGAGCGGCGCGCGACTTGCGTCCGAGCTGATCAAGAACTGCCCTCCCTGTTCACAAATCTCTTTGACGATTCATATTTGCACCCACCAAGGGACGTCTCCCTTGACTCGCCCTACCTCTCACCCGGCGTTGCGCCCACCTCCCTCCTCCGCAACGCCCTCCCAGAGGAAATCATTATGCACACATGCGAATGGGACATGCTTCTCGATGAAGGCCAGACATTCTACGAGCGCTTGACCTCCGATGAGATCGGTAAGAATGTCGTATACACCATGGTCGAAGGCGTCCCGCACGGTTGGGACAAAGCTCCAAACCCCTGGAAGCCGACTCCCGGTGTGAAGGAGCATTATCTCAAGGCTTGCAAGGAGTTGAAGAGAGTATTTGGAGACTCGCCGAGGCGCGGGACGAGTATGTCTGCTGCCGCGGCGGGCGGTCAGCCGAGGAAGAGTATTGTGAGGTAGGACGCGAGATGCGGGTTCATCTGGACGTGTGCAGACTTCAATTTTGAGTGTAAGAGCGTACTGAGCGGGAAATTGGGATCGGAAAGTGTGAGTCATGTCCGGTGATCATGAGCGCGCCGAGGAAGTGGAATACGCATGGGCATAGACGCGCTATTCTCAGGAATCAAATGGCATCCGGTATCTTATCGCTGCGCCACGGGTTGAATTCCACCTCCGAATCGTCCTCCTCCTTGCCACTACCAATGAGACTACCGCTTACACTCCACTCGGTTGCCGCCTTCGAGCCCGCCAGGCGTAAAGCATTCATATCAATAGGATAACTTTCCGCGTCCGCGAAATAGCTTGCCATCTGCATCATCCTATCGGTAGAATCGAACTTGGAGCGAAGGATCGAATCTGTTCGCGCGGAAGTTCTGGACGTCTTCGAGCTAGCACGTTCTGCTTCCTCGTCGAGAAGCGCAGTGATGATCAGAACGTAACTCTGCCAAAGAGATCTGGAGTACTCCCGGACGAGAGTCCGTTGCTCCTCTTCACGCTTCAGCTTGTAGTGGTCAGGCTGCACTGCAGATGGCACGGTCCTGGCACCAGAGCAAGAGACGCGTTCACCTGAATGGTCTTCGAGCCCGGGCTCGAGAGCGTTCGAAAGCGTGACGATTTCTAACACAATGTTCGTCAACACGACGGCGATAAATACCGCTGTGTCTTTGAGTATGGCCCTGAGCTTTCGTTTTGTCTTCCTCGCTAGTCTGCGAGTCTCCTGTAGATATAGGAGTATGGTTCCAACCAGAGCTAGGATGGCGCATATTCCGGCGGTCAACGCGAGGAACAAGTACTTCGCTATGGATGAGACAGCCTCGCTCGGTGGTCCTCGCTCTGGTCTTGATGGCTGTATCCTTTGGTGTCGCTCGCGCGGCCTGTGAAGGCGAGGAGGATCTTGTCGAAAGTATCTTTGGGGAGACATGGTGGTCATTCTAAGGCGCTTCGAGGATGAAGGAATATCGAGGAGAGACACTGATTGATGCAGAGAGGATTCGCAAAGGGAATGAGTGCCCCGAGAGAAAATCATAAATGGGGCGGAAGATGTCCTCAGAATTTACTCTAGCACAATGCCCGCTATTGGTGGCATGTTTGAGGTAGGTCCTGCATCCTCTTCGCTTTGCTTAATAGCTTGGATGCCCACAGTAAGGCACGCGGGTAGGTTGACTAATAATGCTCCAGGTCGTGGTGTGGCTTGGAACATTTAGATCTCATCGAATCACGAACATGCAGACTAGCTGCCCGTCGTTTGTTTCTCTTCGCAACTCGATAGCTTCGTCTCAAATACCCGAGATATTAATGGGCTCCTCTACAACATGGAAGTACAAGCAAGCAGCGAACTGGCGGGGACTATTCGAGCAGTCGAAAGTGCGGACCGAGTCGACGCTCCTGACTCCCAAGTACTCCTTGTATTGCGCGAGGAAGTAGGCGATACCGGCCCCGTTCGGCGTACCGAGACAGGTCTTGGCGCCATCTTGCTAGATCTTCCACTCCCATCCTGGTTGGACACTACGGGGACTGCGTGAGCGAGATGCATCAAGCGACATCAGAGACCATGCAGGTACTTACAGCCGGTGGATACACAATCGGTCCATTTGGATCACCGCCATTCATCGCCGCTCGCATGCCATTCAGTGTATCCGGGTTCTTGATGGTGTGCCTGATAAAGTGCTCGACCTTCCTCTCCTCCGGGTCAGAACTGCCTGCTGAGCGGTGCAGGTCCTTGTAGTTCAAGAACACAACATCGGACCATTTCTTCAAGGCTGGCGCATCTACATCTAGACCGTACTGGGTGATACTGAAATCCGACCTATAGTTGAGATCGGCGACGATAAAGCCGTCTTGGAGGTTGAAGGTGTTTTGGTACTGCGCCGAGCTCTTTTCGTGCTCGTTGTCGACGCGGCGCCAGCGCTCGTGGTCTTCGAAGCCATGGCCCATGGCTCGCAGTGCCGGGACGTAACTGTTCTCAAAGGGTAGTGCGTGTTAGCAATCGCTTTTGAAAGAAGCCGGTATGGATGTCCGGACTCACAGTCTCACAGTGTGCTTGGTTCTCGTAGGGCCATGGGTAACCATCCCAGCCGTTCCCGTCGAGGTCAGAGTGCTCGTTCCATTGGCTTTGAGGCGTGACGCGCGGTGGAAGCATGTTCATGATGCATGCCAGCCAGTGACCGTTCTCGACTTTCTGCCCCTACCAAGTGGAGCGCTTATGGTAGGCGAAGAGCGGGGCCGAAGTAGGTTCTTGGGCGGTGAAGTTGCCTGCTAATGGATCCGTGGTGCTGCGTGTGTCGTATGGAGAGGGCGTAGAGATGGGGATGTTGGCAAGTAGGAAGGAGATAGCCACGAGCAACATGCCGATGGCTATCTTGAGCCATGACACACTTGGTAGTCGTGATGTGGCTCTAGATGCTCTAAGCCTGGCTCGAAACCTGTGTTGTCTTGTCGCGGCATGATGTAGCTGGCAGGGGTGATGTTATTTTGGGTCAAATTGTGGTGGTACGTGGTGCCGGCACTGTTATTAGCTACTTCAACGCGAATGGATAGAATTGGAACGGTGTGCTTAATTACATTTGCCGGACTCGAGACCATATGGTACCTACGGGTCCGAGTATGCCCCGTGAAAACTAGGACTTGCATATGCTTACGATTATTAAAGGCACGGGCTTCACTAGTACAAGGGGCAACGTGGTCTCCACGAGCGGTCCCTTGTGTGTGCGGAATGTTTGCTCTGTGAAAATGCTTAGCCTATAGCGAAAGTTGTCAGGAGTCACTTGCATTGCTACTGCAGCAAGACAAAGTCAGATCTCGATGCAAAAAGATTACTCCCGCCTCCCTGGCTAACAGCCTCCGGTCACCAGTGCCCAAGCACCATCTACCAGTCCCCCTCGAAACGCAGCGGTCCATCCGCAACATGAAAGTACAAGCACATATGGGATTTATTTCCCGACTCGTAGCAATTAAAAGCTCGAATCCGCTCCACGCTTCTCATGCCGAGGATGTCCTTGTGCTGTGCGAGGAAGTACCTAGATGCAAGTTAAAGAATGTTCAGCTTAGTATTCTCCTGTGAGCATCAATTACGCCACCCCAGCGCCATTCGCTGTGCCCATGATGGCATGAGCGCCTTTCTCTACAATGTTCCATTCCCAGCCCGGCCACTGTCCCCCCGTTAGACAACACAGCAGCTGGTATCGGCGAAGACAAATGGACTTACCGCTGGAGGATTCTGCTCTGAACCATTAGCATCGCCACCATTTCGAGCTGCTCTGATCGTCTCAACCGTGTCATCGTTGATGATAGTGTTGCGGAAGAAATGCTCGAGATTCTTGCCATGCTGTCCTGTCTGTCTTTGTAGTTCCTGGTAGTTCAGGAACATGACATCAGACCATCGCTTAAGATTGGGCGCTTGCACGTCCTTTTCCCCGAATATCTCGATGAAGTAGTCTGGTGAGGCATTAACGTCTGCGGTAAGTACCCCGTCGACGAGGTTGATCATGTTGCGGTAATGACACCCTGACTTAACGTGTTTGTTGTCCACCGGCAGCCAGTTCCGATAAGCCAAGCCAATATGTAGACTGTCCAAGGCAGATCTGTATGTGTTTACCTGTGAGGCAGGAATCTTATTAGCGCTAAACTGAAGACAACAACCAAGATACCTTGCCTGGTCAATTTGAGCTTGCTCCTCAAAGTCGTCTCGAGTAAAACTCCAGCCGTTCTCCTCGAGGTCCTTGAATTGGCGCCATTGATTGTGGGGACTGATTTGTGCAGGTGACATGTTCATGATACAGAAAAGCCAATGGCCTTTCTCTGCCCGCTTATCGTAGGCGTCATTCCGCTTCCCAAGACCATTGAGCCACACGGAAGTGCTGTTTGTGGCCGGTGCTTCCTCGCTATGTTGAACTTTGATTTGAGCACCAGAAGCGCTGAAGCCGGTACCGAGAAAGGAGGAGATCGCTCCAGTGATGATCAATGCAGTCACTTTCCGCGATATCGAGCTTGCTGGACGCGCTCGTTTGGCGGGACGCTCCAAGCCTGGTTCGATGTCCATGCCAGTCCTTAAATCGCTAGCTTGTCGGTTGAGGGAAGTCAGGGGATATGCTTGGTCTTGCTGGGTCTCAATGTTGATCATGGAGAGCAAGGAAGGTTCTGAAAGGAGGGCATTTGAATTGCCCTGTGTAAATTTGCATATGCTAGGCGCGGGTCAGCTGGCTTTCATGGCTGAGAGATATCACGAGTCGCCGGCGGTACAAAGCACTTTTGCTTGTTTCATGTGAAAGAAACTGCGGCAGTGAGATCTGAGCTGCTGTCATCAGGTCGTTTATAGAGTGCTGCTGCGATGTGTCGCAATCTCATGACTTGGCCTCCTCATCTGAGTCTTCAGGAGTCGGTAACAACGTATGAGGTCGCGGCTTTGTCGCCTATCGAAGTCAGTACCACCACCATGACGTGATAACTGGGAGAACAGACCTCGGCGGCTTCCAAAATCCCCTTCAACACCGCATCAACATCCTTCGTCTTGAACGGCACCCGATGTCCGTCATCAAACTCATACAACGTCGCCTTTCCTTTCTTACAATAATCCTCAAACAACAACCGATGCCACCTCAAATCCGGATCTCTCAACCCACTAACATGAAACGTCGGACACTCCAACTTCTCATCAAAGTCTTCTATCCTCTCAGCACTATCCTCTGGCGGCGGAATCAACATGCTCCCTGGATCCGTAAAGTACTCGCTATCTCCTGTAGTCTCATTGAGCGATGCAGGCCTCGCATACCCAGCAATGAAAACTCCAAAGTTCCACCACTCCCCAGCAAAGCCCCAAGCGTAGCTTCCCGTCCTTCGTCTTGCTTGGTTCTCAAGCAAGATACTCGCCGCCACAGTAGCACCCTGACTAAAGCCTAGCAGACCAGCCCAAGGACCGCTACCTGCATCCTGCACCATAGCCGACATTAGTGCATCCTCGATATCCTCAATGGCGCTGGTCTTGTCGATGACCGGATGGTGTTCTTCCCAGCGGAACCAGCGGGAGTACGGACCCATATTGTCGAAGACGGCCTTCGCGGCATGGTGCACTTCGCTTTCGAAGGGGGCGTTGACGAAGACCAGACGGAAGTGTGACGAGAGCCTTGCTGTGAAAAGACGCATTTGAAGTTTGAAGATATGGGCTGTGAGGCCGCCCCCATGGAGACAGAGGATACGGGGGAGGTGAAGCGTTTCTGGGGGCGAGTCGATTTTACTCATGGTTGCTGTTGTGTTTGATTTGTGCGTATCGTGTTTGATTTGTGCGTATCGTGTTTGATTTGTGCGTATCGTGTTTGATCTTTTATCTTCGTACTGTAATCATCAAGGACATGTTGATTTGCGGCAGTCCTGTCTGCTGTCCAGCTGAGATGTTCGCAGTCCGATCATTGCCCCATGATGTTCTTGGCATTTGGACTTCCGTCTTGGGACTAGTGTCTAGTACAGATCGGACAGCGAGTTTTGTTAGGACATATTTCTGTTAGAACATACTTTTATTAGGGCATATTTCTGGAACAAGTCTCGAGGAGTGTAGCATTGGCCAAATGCATTGACTACGTCGCGCTGGTGTACTCCAGTGCGCAACAAAACTTGCAGCTTCGCAGTCTCTTCATCACTCCAAGGTCCCCTGACCATCTCCCTGCCAGTTTTGAAGTGGAAAGCGTGGTCCTGGACAGTCGAAAGGTGTATGCTCAAAGTATGCGCAATGGCGTTCACCCTCATGCCGCACTGCAACATGTCTTTCAGTCGGCTTAGATCTTCTGGCGACAAGTGTAAGCGGCCCGCGCCACCGTCGCTCCAATTTAGCAGTAGTTGTCTCTGCTGTTCCAAGACGTTCATATTCACATCGCCTCCCCTTATTTCGGAGATGTACATGCTATGCATTTTGATGCTGATGGTCTCCAGAGACCGTTGCAGCTCGCGGCTCATCGTGGGGAGGTCTTTACCCTCTTTCTGAAGTTCAAGCAGCCACAGCTGTGCGTCTGTGGTGCAAGCTCGGCTGGTGTTGGAATAAGCTAAGTGATCAGAGTGATCAGCTATCTCACTCGCCAGTCGTAGATGGCTCCCCCATCGTTGTTGTAGTGTCGTAACGTTCCGGCCTGGAAATTGCTCCGCGATCACGTTCTACCGCATTCCCGGCGCCACACCGTTGCGCAAGCGCATGTCCTCTCGCACGGAGTATAATTGACCCTAATTGAGTGAGGCTCAACCGACGGCTGATACATCGAGGCAGTGTCTTCAGTCCAAGCTGCCTCATCCCTGCCTCATCCACCAAGCCTTCTTCACGCGATCGCAGTATCTGCTCACGCTCGCTGTCGGTGAGCCTTCAGTTTGTCTCTTTCCCATTGAGTTACTCGCGCGCGTGAACAGCCAGCTCATCGTTGCCCTTTGCGATGCTTTTGAATTGCTACCGTGCGAGGTCAGGAGACCGATGTACCAGCTCTCTAGGCACCTGTGCATTGTTCAAGCCAGCCTCGCGCAATCGAACCGATTTCCGCCGCTCATGTGATGACCACAGGGCCCGAGAGGAGTGTCTGTATTCTGGCAACAACTAAGAGTTGCGCTAAGCCGACTTCGGCAACGGCTACAAGCTGCCAACAGGGTCCAATTTGAACAGCAACATGGCAACGACTGTCTTGCACGTCGCCGTTGCGCGCTGGGGAGGGCATATCGGCGGTGGGGGGGGGCCGCCTACTCCTCCCTCATGAGGGACCCTCCTCCCACGGCTTGCCGGCTCGAGTGCGCGGAGAAGAAAGATGTTGGGGGGTCTTTAAGGTGCAGTTTGGGATTATAATGATGAAGTTTACGCTGATTGCTAGCGTGTTGCCAGAATACAGACACCCCCCCCCCCCGAGAGCTCTTGGCTGCATTGCGGTGAGGTGCATCGTCCCGGGAATATCGTGAGCGTGCCGTCTCAACGAGAGGACGTGTGCCGAACGCAGGAGCGATGTTGCAGCTCCACACCGCAATGCGACTAGCAGAATGAGTGAGCACGCGCAGCGGTCTGTATCGTTATTATTCGCGCCGAAGGTGTACAGTATCCAATGCACGAAGCGCAACTCGCCAAAGATAGCTACATGTAGCTGTCCAAGGATGGCCTAGCGTATGAGATGCCTGCAGTGACGCACGCTCGCTCGACGACGTCACTTCCTCGTGGCTGACCGCACCTGCATGTGAAAAGAGGCTAAACGCTTTGTTCGGTTAGGCCCAATCATGATATCTGTAGAAACACGATGAAACACCCGCTGAGACCACCTCATCTCAGTATCCACATCAAGTCCCTGGACAAGATATCTTATCAGTATGGCCTCTCCCACCTTCACTGACTTCCTGCCTATACCAGACACCATGGATCCTGTCACGAATCCCGACAAAGAAGAAGTCTCCCACTCCCTCGCGCAGGAGCCCACGGACAGCCATGCGTTGGCGATGGCGGACCACGAAGAAAAGGGCGCTGCCCAGCTTGGCCATGACGATGAAGTCAAAGATCTTGGTTGGACCGATCATGTAGACGACATCCCCAACCCTTTGGTGGGCAAGCTGCCGAACGATGAGCTATGGGTGCTGGTTCGACGATTCAACAAGCAAATGTACCATGTGAAGGAGTGTCCCTATCCGCCACCTGGGAACCTGGATCTGAACATTGCAGATGAAGAAGAGTTCTCTCCGGACAAGCTACGAGCGAATGTTGAACGCCTCTACATGACAGTGATTATTGGTCTCATGGGGTTTGGCAAGCATATCATGCGACTACGATCCTGGAAGGAGACACGAAGGACCACATATTTTTGCGTTGGCTACTCCGTGGCTTGGCTACTTGATCTTCTCGTACCTGCATTGCTTTGCTTAATCATCGCCTTGATCACATGGCCCCCCTGTCGAGAGATTTTGTTTCCTCCTGCACCGCTTGCGCTCGTGTCAGCTAAGACTGGTGGCGTGCAGAAGCCAAAAGCGGGAGTGCTTGGCTCGACCGATTCTGCCACCGGAGCTCCCGAGAAGCACAAAGGCGAGGCTGTTGAAGCTGAGGCTAGCAACTTCGTCAACAGTATCACCTCTGTTGCACTTGCCAGCGTAAGTGGCAAACACCCTCAGGGAGACCCACCTGGAGCGAAGAAAGACAGCGAGACCAGTGACGGCGTGCCAGACCCGACAGCAATGGCCGTAAGCGCAAGTAAGGCTCGCAACTCAGCAAGCGGTGATGTAAAGCATGACAAGTCGAAGGAGCCCATGGAGACTGCCATCTGGAACAAGATGCGCCCCATCATGCACGGTCTTGCCGATGTGACTGATACCTGGGAACGATTTGGTAATGCACTGGAACCAACTCCGCCATTTCCCAAAGATGTTGCACGACTACGCTTGGCAGCGCTCCTGGTACCTCTCTTGGCTGGTTCGTTCTTCATCTCATCTTACATGGTCGTGAAAGGCACAACACTCGGTATTGGCTTTGGGTTCTTCGGCGACCCGATCATCTGGCGAGGTCTGGATTGGCTCAACACCAATTTTCCTAAGTGGCAGAAACTGCTCGAGCTTCGCAATACACTTCTCAAGGGCGTTCCCACAAACGCCCAACTGACAGTCACACTCCTTCGAATTGGCGAGGCAAACAAAGCACCCTTGCCGCCACCACCGCACGCTGGCATGACACCACCTGACGATGAACCGGTCGAGCTCACAGATGCTCACATCAAGGCAGTCGGCTCTGACTGGCCTCTCAATGCTTCGCCGGAAGAAGTCCAGGCCGCAATGCAACGAGACACATCCGTACCCCAGCAGGCCGCGGGCGGCGATGTTGACGATGCTCGGGACAAGCAGCATGGCAAAAAGGGGTCGCGGGTCCTTTCAGCGGTAAAAGGTAGCATCGGGACCACCGTCGATGGAATCCTTGGCGCCGACCATGTCAAAGCCAAAGCCGGCAGTGAAGTCTCGAAACAGCGTCTCGGTGTCATTCCAAGCAAACGCGACAACAAACTCAGCGGTCCGGTCGACTTCAGGTGTCGATACCATGGCAAGAGAGGGCACGCATACATTGCTACGAAGGCTACTATACCGTGTGTTGGGTTCAGCCTCGACAAGAGCATTGTGACCTCATCAGGAGATCTCGATGATGAGCTGCATCCTGTGTGGACTGTGGCAATCGCGGATATCAAAGAGTTGAAGAAGATTGGCGGTTTAGGTTGGAAATCGAAACTCGTCGTTGGCTGGGCCACTGGTCGTGAGGTGGCGGATGGCTTGGAGATTATCGACAAGCGAGGCAACTCATGGATCATCACAGCGATGGTCCTGAGGGACGAGCTCTTCAACCGCCTCGTGGCGATGGGCGGACAAAAGTGGGAGTCTTGGTAAGCACGACATCGACAGAAACGGAGGAGCTACCCTAGGAAACAGGCAACACAGGACTTTCGGCACAGTGTCAGGGTCAAGGTAACATGCGATGATACCAGACGACATGACGAATAGTAATTCCCTCGGCATGATGATAGAATTTCCCTCTCAAAGATACACAACCTGCGCCCCATTCCCAATCCTCCCAGTGTTACAATACACCATTGCCGCATTAACCATCCTCGTACTTTCCACTTCGTACCCACACCAATCTCTTACCACTCCTACGATTCCACAGAAGAACAACATCCACAAATGCCACATGGCCACCACGTTACTGAAAATCCCATGTGGATGACCGCTCTGCACTGCGCCCTCGAAATGCTTCTCGCTGTCATCCCAACGAACTACTTCCTGTCCACCTCTGGCTCGCCCGAACATATCACTCTTCCCAGCGTGAATATGTCCAAAGACATGCAAAGCTGGCTTAACGCGGGATACCTCGCGGAGGAGGAAGTCATCGCCCATCGCCTGCACACCCGAGAGGTCTAGATGATACCGTGGTGGAGTGTGCGTTACGACGATATCGGTGTCGTCAGGAATCTTATTTGTCCAGACGTCCGTTCCGCGATGATACTGGAATGCATGCTCTGGCCCTAGAATGTCGGGTGTTTGTGGCATTCCGAAGATCTTGATCTGGCCTTGTTTGATCGAGGTTCGGTGGCTGAAATCTAAAGTTGCAGAGGAGTCTTGGAGGTAAATTAGGTCTTTCCAGTCCAGTTTGCGGTCTTGTTCTTCTGGAGCGAGCGTTTGACGAGAGTGTGGGTCCAACCATGTGTCGTGATTGCCGGCTATGATGATTTTGTGGGAATGTGGGAGGGACGATATCCAATCTATTTGATGCTGAATCTCAGAGGGTGCACCGGCGTTTGTAAGGTCTCCGGCGTGGATGAGGATGTCGCCATGGGGGATCCTGCGGGTTGTGATCGAGTGCGTGTCGGAGATGCAGACGACGGAGATGTTCTTCTTTACGCTATCGTGTAGGCGGAGAAAGGAGAAGATCAGGTCTAGAATTCTGGCGAGAAGCTTGATCGGGTGAAGGAATTGAAGCCACCAGGGTGGGATCTCGTAAGATCCTTTGGAAGGTGGAAAGAGGGAGATGATGCTGGTTGCCAGGAAACCGAAGAAGCCGGTGAAGAGGTGAGAGGCAAATGTACCGAGACCGAAGCTGAGTGTTTGACCAGGACCATTTGCAAAGCCTCCTGTCTTTCGTCCATTGCCAAAGTCCAGCGTCGTGGAAGCATAGCCGCGTTGAGAGCCACCTCGACCGGAGCCTCGTACGGAATAAGAGCGCTCGGAAGCCTGACTGGTACCTTTTCGGGAGTGTATCTTTCTTCTGTCGATCTGATCTGCGACCTGATTTACTGTTACAACAACAGTGATATTGACATCAAACATCTCGGCAGTGCGAGGGCATGCAAGAGCTGCGGGGATCAATCTTTAGCATCTGCCGATACTGTATGCAACTATGTGGTCTGCTGCGGTAGCTCCACCACATTCACATATGCCACGCACAATGCTCGCATTCTCTCATTTCAGCACGCATCCTGAAGGTACGGAGAGGTGCGGTGCTCGCGTTATGATTAGCTAATCTTGCACGGCCGAGGCATTACTCCACGAATCTCTCCGTACTCCTGCCTAAAACTCCTATCCGGGCTTGCGCTGCTTCTACTGTACCCTCCGAAGGAAGTGTCACGATCCAAGTGCAATTAGGCTACAGCCCATCAAACCTGAGGCATCTGCCGCTAAGAAACAGGTAACTTTGATTACTTACCTATAGCCATTTCATTTGCAGCAACCTGTAATCTTAGATATCGAGGCAGCGTTGACAGCAGTGAAAACGTGCGCGTCGCAGGGCATGTTGCGGGGTGAGCGGTAGCATCGAATGCTGCGATCCCCGATGAAAGGCGGAAAAGCCAGGCTATATGGGCTGAGAACATCATCAGCGGGACCCCAAGGGCGTTTTCCTGGTGGTTGGCACAGTCACGCAGTCCAGAATGCCAGGGCTTCGAAGTAGTAGCGGAGGATGCAGCGAGATAAGTCGCGTTGGCATCCCGTCACAAGTAGACCGCATTGGCAAATAGTCCGAGTGGAGAAGTCGCTTTGGGTTTTCATATCAAACGAACCTGATGAGACTTCATCTCTCCCGGCTCGATAAACAGCTCCTCCAGTGGATTTTTATCCAACGCCTCATACCACTGCAGAAAAGACCCAATCAGATACGCAGCAGAACCCCACATGGAAGACAGGTCGCTCTGGTACTCGGCCCAATGCCACTCTCCCACAACACTAGCAGTACCGAAGCAGGCACAAAGCTCGAAGCCAACAGATCCAACAACAGACCAGACACCGATCCACCAGCCAAGGACTTTAGGTTCTGGCTTCCACCAATTTTCTTGAGTTTCGAGTTGGAACATGATACTAGCTGTCAAGAAACATGCCGCCGCGACGATCTGAGGACACCAGTATGCACCGAGAGTCTGCCACCAATTGAGGCTGGAGAGGATGCCGGGGAGGATGACGATTGCGGTGACGCCGTAGAGTGTTACACCAAACAACTGGATGGCGCAAGCGAGGTACCCAATTTCGTACACGTGGTGCGTGCGGAGGGCTTGCCATGTCGGCCACCAACGCCAGACCATGTACCCGCTTCCTTCACCCGCTTCCTCTCCCATGTCGACGGCGCCGCGACGTGGTGCAGGGTGCTTGTCTCGTGGGTAGACGGAGCCCGGGCGCATATTGCGGGCATCTCTGGTGTTCCAGCCGGCTTCAGGGTCGACATTCTCAAGGCGAGGGTCTACATAAATTTCCTCACGATGTCTATGTGTTGGATTTAGGTGGCTGAAGAAGTGGTGGATCTTGTCGTCAAGAAGCTTCTTGTTGTCGTCTTCGTGGCCGTCAAGGAGTCTGCGCATGGCTGCGCCATGGAAGCTACCGTCGTTAACGGCTTCGAGGTAGGCGGTCGTGGCACCGATCTGGTAGAAGAGTGCGCCAACGAAGAACGTCAGGGCTGGGCCGTACTTTTCGGTAGTGGCAGATTCAAATTGCTCTCCGAAAGCTTTAGGTCCCCAAGCGAGCACGCCATTCGTCACGAAGAGCGCTGATCCGATGGTGTAGGACCAGCCTGACCAGAAAGCCATGTCCCAGTAGGCGAACGTCGTGCACATCCTCCAGATATTCTCACGGATGTCCTTGACTCCGGTGGAGACGGGGGGAATGTACCGCACAGGCAGGAATAGTGTTTCTTCTGTCGGCATCATGCCAGTGGGTACTGCGATGGAGTTGCGGCCTTTACGATTGTCGCGCGACCTCCACAACAGCTCCATTTCCCTGGTGCTTCGCGTCTCGTCGCTCGTGTCCTCGTCAGAATCATGTCGGAAGTGCACATTCATGCGGATGTTGGTATGGTTCAGGAAGTCGATCGGCCCCGTCGCCTTGACGCCGTGCAGATGGAATAGATTCTTTGCAGCGCGTACTTTCTCAACGACACCGGGTGCGATGTCTTCTGCGGCATGCTTGATCTTCTCATAGGTGTGCACGTGCTCTAGCTTCTGCTCATCGCTGGTCCTGGTCCAGGTCCGGGCCTCCCGGTTGGGTTCTGCTTCTGGAGATGCGGCAGCAGTTGGGTGCTCTGGGATTGAATTATGTTGTTGCTGTGCCTGCTGGTCTTCCTGGAAATGGTCTAGAACTACATGATCCCAGCCTTTCCTTTCGGCATCAGCACCGCTGCTTGAGTTTCCTCCGCGTTCCATCGTAATAATGTACGGACATAGAAGAAAGAGCACCAGCGTCATAAGCTTTCCCTTGGAGCTTTGCGGCGGCCGGCTTGCTTTTGCTGAGACGATTCTGCGGTGCTGTGCCGTGTCGTCAATGTTAGTAAGAGCCTTTAGTGTTGGTCGCTTGAGATTGGTGGTAATCTGAAAGTGTAATTGATGGAGCATTTCAACGACTGTACCTCGCTCTCCGTATGCTTGCGATGATTCATGTCGGCGACATGAGAAACGTCTTGTCATTAGATGTGCGACATTTGTCTCTACTGAGGACAGCATACTGAATCTTTGGGAGGCATCATCGCCTGTACCTTTTCGCAGTCCTATTGTGGATGCTTACCGTCTCACAAGCTTTGCCTCCCGCAGAATGACGGTGGCTGTACTGTACTGCAAAGCAGGTTTGACGGGATGTACCTCATCCTGCCAAAGACAGCCTCAAATTAACAGGCACAGCATCACGTGCTGTGCCATCCTTCATCCTTCGTGGTGTTTGCTGCATCTCTGGTCGCGTGATATTGCAGACTATGATCTTGCAAGTACATCCATATACTGCTCGTCGAAGAGACTGCACGGCAGCCTCGTCGGGCGCCTTGCAGATTAGGCTGAGAAGCGATCATTTCCGATGCCATAATGGCTGTGGACGCACTCACTGAAGGTGGTAAGGGAGATGAGGTGAAGTCGAGCAGAGAAGTGGTGCTCCCAAGCAGTCGCTAAAACCACGCCGAGCATGCGACAATGTTCTTGGCGGCCGAGTTGCCGCACAGAGAATACCGGCTAGGCACCCACGTGAATGCCACGGCTGTTTGCGCACCTGTGCTGTAGCCCTTCTTCAGACCAGGTAGGCGGTGGTCGATCATCTCGACGATCGTTTCGCGCGAACCTAGCTTGATGGTTGGCACTAGGTAATCAACACAGACCCCGGAGAACAAAAATCATACTTCACGATAGTGTACGGGATCTGTCGTCCGCAGAGACGATAAAGACACTGGAGCAAACCCGCCGTACCCTCGCTCTCAGCAATCTTGCTAATACCATCCAAAGCCCCCTTAGCCAACGGCGGCATCATCGTCTGCGTACCAGTTTTGGACGCCTCGAACGCACAGAGCTCAGCATCGGCGACGAACTCCGCCAAAGCAGAACAAGCGATATAGACCCCAGGCTTATACTAGACAGCATTCTCCGGGCCAGCAAGATCCGAGTACAACTTTTGAAAGTACTCATAGAAGCCATACTTCAACGCACCTTGAACCGAGTAACTCAGGAGGGTTGGACCACCACCAGCGTACAAGCCTTTCATACCCTCAGCTGCGATCATCTTCCGCCATCCGTCGACATTGCCCTTGTACAGCTTTGCGTCGCCTTGTCGGCGGCACTTGATCAGGTCGAGGGGACTCACGGCCCAATGGGTCAGATCGCAGGCCATCATACCTCCGAAGATACATCTGGACAGTCGTTTCCAACCTGGTGTGCGGCAATGGCTATGTCTGCTGGACTTACACTGCGCAGCATTGGGGCGACAACAGCTCGATCTTGCCTGATCCAGCCTTCGCCTGTGCAACTTGTGTCGCGTTCATGATTCTTTAGCTGCTGCACTGCTCAGCTCTGATGCGTTTGACGCGTTCCATGACTGGTGAAGAGACTTTGAAGAGCGCTTGATCGGCATCGACAGACGTGCGCCTTGACTGTCCAATACTGCACTGAGAGTGCCCTCGGCGGACAAGAGAGGTGCCACGGCGAAGATAAGTATATGTACTGCGCTGCTTGCGGTGCGCGATCGTCTGTCGTTGATCGAAAAAGACAGAAACTTAGAGCGGAACTTCGTTCGGTAGCTTCAGCATGAGCTGCGGTACCCCTCCGACATCCATGATTGCCCGTGTCTCACTTGCGCGACCTACACTGCATCAACAAGAGGACCAGATCTACGACTGCAGGTTAGCGTCCGATCACTTGCTACAAGCATGGGTTCTCTGATCGAGCTGTTGCCGTACGAGACTGCGTCAGACTCATGGTCCGCGACATACCATAGCGCGCAAACGTGATCTCACGTGCAAGCAATGTCGACACAACTGCTAATCTCTGATAATTCAGACAGTGAGAGAGGCGAAAGCGCTCCATCGATTGCATGCTTGATACGAGCTCACCTCAACCAAGCCCTCCTACTCTTCCTTGCCACATCGCCCCCACTCTTGGCAACAATCGCCCACTCTGCCACCGTAGCCCCAGTCCCATTGCCTTCGTCCTGCGTTCCCTCCGTCGCCCTATTCCCCTTGATCTCCAACGTCGCGAACCTTGCACTCCACACTGGCGTCTCAAGCGTGACATTCGTCGTATTAGACATGTACGGCCTAATCGAGAAAGCCGTAGCTGCATCATACGGATCACTAATCTCCACCGCATCCTGACTTGCGACTACCAATGGCGGAACTGCAGAAGTGTCAGAGAGGTTGTGGAAAGTGACGCGAAAGGAAGAAGGTGGTGCTTGGGCCCAGTCGAAGCGGAGGGAAGTGATGGGGACGAAGGGTTGGGGAAGCTCGACGGTAAGGGTGGTGGTCGTGTTGGATAGAATCGGTTGCCATTTTGTTGAGACCGAGCCGTCGACTGCGCTGAGGGGAAATTGGCCGGGTTCGTAGTCGGCGTCGGAGGAGACGGATTGGCATTGAGCGAGATTGCCGGCGACAGTCTTAATGTTGCCGATCTGGCGGTTTTCAAGCGTGACCGTGCCATTGGGTTGTAACTGGAAGTGGTTGGAGCCAGTGATGCCTTGTATCACTGGGATCGCGGTCGTGGCGAAGGTACTGTTTGCCTGGTCCAGAGGCTCACCGGTTCGGGCCAAGGTGGTATGAGTCTGATTCGAGTACGCTTTGATCGGCCAGCCCTGCCAGTAGATGGTTCTGTAAGACAGCTGTGGGATCTGTGGAGGTAGTGATGGGTCCACATCAAGAGCGTCTGGGTTCAGCCGCAGACCAAGATATCCGAAGACTGCAACACGGTTTGCGCCACCAACTCCAGTCAAGAAGGGAAATGCCGGGTGCGTGCCGCCGTTCAGTGACCACTCGTCCATGATCTGCTCGCTAAATTGGAACCATGGTCCACGTGTGTAGGGCACCGAGCCGTAGAGATCGTAGGTGTATCCAGCACATCCAGAAGGACTCTCGCGGTTAGCGACAATACTGAACACACCGTAGGTCATGGCAGGACCATCGGGAGACTGAGCTGCTGCGTAGTAGTCCAGGTTGCTGAGGGTGTACGGATTTGGCCATTGTAGGAAGTCGTCGATGAGCACGATATCGGCTTGCTTCACAATGATACTACCGTTCTGTGTAGCGTACTCGAGGATTAGGTTCGCTTCGTTGTCGACCGGAATCGTGATCAGAGACGATATGTTCGCCCAAGTCTCGTTCGCTTCCATGCCAAAACGCTGGCGAATATCGTTCGTGCTGTTGATGTGGCTTGCCATCAGAACCATCGTGTAGCCAACGTTGTTCTGGAAGTTGGCATACTCGTCAGGATCAGTTGCATTGTACAAATCGTAGAGTCCGGTCGTCTCATTGAATGTCACCAGATCAGCGTACAGCTGAGCGAAAGATTCGTAGATGGGGAACAGCTCCTCGCGGAAGTAGTCAGTGTCTCCAGTCACCGACCAGTAGTTGTAGAACTCGAGGCCGATGTCGCCGTTTAGATGGTACTGGTAGTCAAAGCATGGCCCTGTACCAGTGCAGATGCCAAATCTGCCGGACGTCCATGAGTAGACGGCTCCTTCGGGCGAGAACTTGCCTGTCTCGTTCTGACTGGACTGGTAGGCTGTCAGAATGTTCTCGTGAGCTTGACGTTCCCGGTCGACTCGGTATTGCGCAATTTGGCGAGACGCCTGCGGAAAGGAGACGACGAGACCAGGCTGCATCCAGACTTCAATATCCCAAAAGACCAGTCCAGCATAGCACGATCCGCCCAGTCCACACACACTGATGCTGTTCGATTGCAGTTTGGTGATGTTTCCTGCCGCTAGCCTAGCGTTATCGCTGACTGTATTCTGCAACAGCTGGAACGGGTTTGTCACAGCTGTGATAGCCAACTCCTGCACATTCTCATCGTACGGAAGAGCTCCATCCTCATCTCGAAAGTCCTCGACACTGTCCTCCGGCATGATGGTCTTCCACTCTTCGCTGTGAGATGCCAGCAATGTCTCAAAGCCGGTATTCGCAGCTGCCCATGAAGCATTCAGTGCTACCGCCTGCGGATCGTCGAAAGCATCTCCAGAAGCTCCACCGATGTACTTCGTGATCTTTGAAGTCTTGCCCGCAGAGAGAGCAACTGTTACCGACTGCGCAATGCTCGAGCCATTTCCTAGCAAGTCTTTGTCCTCAACCTTCTGCCTCGTGCCAAGCTCGCAAGAACCGTCTCCGACGAGCGCAGAGTAGATATATGCCGTAGAGTTCTTGATTCCATCCGGTCTGACCGCTGAGTAGATCATCGGCCAGGCCGTGAGGTAGTCCTTCTCCACGAAAGTGCTCCTCACGGCACAATCGCCATCCAACAGGTCAATGATTGTGGCATTAACATCACTTTCCGGCGTTAGCTGCACCATCACGGCCGCCTGGTTGACGTGCAACTTGTGCACAAACATCTCATACTTGACCTCGATCGCCTGGCCACCACTAGCAGTCCAAGTATACCCCCAATACATTATCGCATTCCTCACATCCAGCGTCGAGCTGAAGTTGCTGATCTGCTCCGTAGGCACTTTAGCATCAAGCAAATCCTCTCCGACCTGAACATGCAAGCCCGCCCAGTGCGGCACACCAGAGATAACACTCTCTCCCCCGTACTGGTTCAGCCACTCGAAGTTCGTGCCGTTCGTCGTGAGCTGCGAGTCCCAGAAACCCGCAATGGTGGCAAAAGATTGCCTTCGATCGAAGAGTGGCCATCCATTGATGTTGTCGCCGCCCACGGGTTCATCAAAATCGAAGAAAGGGCCTACTGCTGCGAGGTTGATTCCGAGGTAGCCATTTGCGAGGGACATTCGAGACTGGTAGTGTCCTGGGTCGAAGCGGGCAGTTTTGAGTATCCATTTCTCGTCATCCCAGGTTGTGCTTTGAAAGCGGGTATTATAGATCCTGGCTGTAATGGTGCCGGGGAGCGTCAGGAAGGCAAGAGTGGAGATGAGCATAGTTGCTGTGCATGATGGTGATTAGTGCGGTGGTCTTTTGCTGCTGTCATTGCCGGATACGCTGCTGTATTGCGCGGGGGGAAGGCATCGTAACTGCTATGTCTTCTTGCCGCCACCATGGGTACTGCCCCTTCTCTTGCAGATAGCCTGAGCGGGTTGCCATCGCCAGGAGACTGTGCACAGTCACATGGTGGTGCATTGCGCTGCTGGTGATGTACTTGACGGCATAACTTGGTTGTGCTTCTTTCCTCGTCCTCTCAAGCATCCCGAGGACTTGGTAGCACATCTTGACTATGAACCAAAAGAGCTTGTTCGACTCACCTCGGCAGTCAAAATCCTGCTAATTCGTGTCATCCACCTTCACAGACGGACTCAAACGAAACGCTCCAGCTGTGGAAACATCCTCGTGAAAGAAAATATGATAAGACGATTCAAATGAGTATCAGAAGATCTCTCGCATATTCTGCCCTGTCCTCGCATGAGATCCTCCTTTGTTTGCGAGCATCATCCTGGTGCGCACTTTGCAGTGAACCACGAGGCTGGTCAATGACGTAGTAACGGCCCCGAATTTCGGGGCGGCATAACTTCGTACCGCGTTATACAACGTAGGTAGTTATACATAATTACATAGATTACTATAGTATTTAATAGTATAAGCCTGATTTACGCTAAATTATACTAAGAATATAATAGATATAAGCCTAAGTATCATAATCTAAGTATACCAACACAACGCAATGGCCAACAAGCGTGCTGCAAAGCGCAAGCGATAAGCACTGCTTCCTCGTAACATGAGCGGACATGACTGACACGGCTGACAGCTATACTGGCAGGATCTTCACTCTTAAAGTCGGCGAAAACGCGAAGGAAGAGCTCACATGCCAGAAGGCGCTACTCGAGGAACAGTCGCCTTTCTTCCGTGCTGCCCTCGACAAGTGGTGCGAGCGCCAGAATGCCGAGATCGATCTACTGGGGGATGAACTAGAAGCTATCACAGCATACGTCAGCTGGCTCTACGACAGCGCAATTGATTCCAAGGAGTCCTTCACTGGCAGCAAAGATGCCACCTATCCGTATCTTGCGATACTTTATGTCTTTGGCGAGAAGGTACAACATGACTAGATCTGCAATGACGTGGTAAATGCCATCGCTGCAAGCTGCCACCTCATCGATGAGAATGGTGACCACACACTCCCGAGCTCTGATGCTGTCGGCATCATGTATCAGGGCACTCCACCGGGATCACCTGCCGCAAGCTGTTCGTTGCACTGGCGTGCCGAGTGTGGGTGGGCTTCTGGGTGGCTTCCAAGCTGGAGATCATACCAGACTTCGCAGGAGACCTCGTAGCGGCGCTCATGAGCGCGTTGTCGCGGAGCAGATCGCACCGCTTGTGCGCCGGAAAGCAGAGTTGCATGAAAAAGGCCCAGGAATAGTGTCGTGGTATAGGATGGCACACACTGGAGCCGGCGTACTTTGTCGAGCCGAAAACTGAGACTCAAATGATACTTGTGTCTGAACCGCCGCACCAGATCAGTTGCAGAAGCTAGCGTTGGTCTGCAGGTTTGTGTACAATGGGGACGACACCAGGCCGCCTGGATCACATGTAGATATCGTAAATCCCCCAGCAATTCAGGCGTTGCGGATGCAAGGCAAGACTCTAGAAATCAGCGAATCATAAGCTCACTGTGCTCTTGTACACACTCTCCTCCTTTCTTCCTACTCTAATCACGACGCGAGACATTCTCCACCACGTTATGTCGAGATGTGGAGGCAGGACGATCTCTGATTGTGAAAGGTGAAGTCGCGTCGCAAACTCACACCTGAAATGGGGAAAGTTCACAGCACTGGATCCGAGCGGCAACAAGGTTCTCCCCACTGGGGTCTTGAAGGATGTGGACTGATATAGTCATGACAACAATGACTGTTCTCGGGTTGTGCAGCCGAAGAAACGGATCGTTTCCCGTCAGCAAGCGAACAAGGCGGAAGTGGTTGCAGACGACAGCTCGACTGATATACACAACACCACGTACAGGTATTCTTGGCGGACTGCCTCGGCGACCGTAGAATCGGCAGCTGCGGGCGAGATATCCGATCGTGGCCCATCGCGTTATCTAAGCCCGTTGATAGGCGCTGGATGTGTTGAGACTTTTGAGCTCGGTGAATTAGAGCTACCACGCCTCCCAGTCGCAGAGCGAGATATTGTTCTTCTCTGCCTGCACTCGGTGTCAAAGGACATCGATCATATCGTACACAGCACCACCGTCACCACAGCCAGCACCACTCACGCGTTTGAGAGCGAGCACAGAATGTCGGGAGCCGCAGCGCTGCGGCTTCGTGCCCAGTGGCTTGCAACACGACGCCCGCTGTCGACACGCCGTCTGGTGCTCAACAAGCCCGCGCATCGCCCGGCTGTAGTTCTAGCACCGCACATCACGGCTCTACAGACGCGAACGACGCACAGCACAGTACGCAGCTTCTACTCGAGCTCGACGGAAAGCACGACTGCAGCGCATCCGAAGCAAGACGGCAGCAATGACTCCATCTTCGCCCCACTCGATACCTTCCCTCGCCGACACATTGGCCCAACCGCTGAGGCGGCCGAGGAGATGCTGCAAGCGCTCGACCCGCCCGCCAAGAGCCTGGACGACTTTGTACAGTCCGTCTTGCCGCCGTCGATCGTGTCGAAGAAGAAGTTGAGCGTGGAGGGTCCCATGCCTGAGTCGGGATCGGTGCCAACCAGCGAAGGTGGCTACTCGGAAAGCCAGCTTCTCGCGAGATTGCGCGAGATTGCCAGCGAGAACAAGGTCTACAAGAGCTACATTGGCTGTGGCTACGCAGGAACACGAGTGCCTGAGGTCATCAAGCGCAACATCCTTGAGAACCCAGCATGGTACACGAGCTACACGCCATACCAGCCGGAGATCAGCCAGGGACGATTGGAGTCACTGCTGAACTTCCAGACGATGGTGACAGATCTGACTGGTCTCGCCATTGCCAACGCGTCGCTGCTGGACGAACCGACTGCAGCTGCCGAGGCCATGACTCTGGCTGTGAACTCTCTGCCGATCGCTCGTCAAAAACGCGCCAAGAAAGTCTGGCTCGTCTCGCATCTCTGCCACCCGCAGACCGTTGCTGTGCTTGAGAGCCGTGCTCAGGGCTTCAACATTACCATTGAAGTCGCAGATATCCTCGCAGACAACAGCAAGAAGGTCGACGAGATTGGTGAAGATCTCATTGGTGTGCAAGCTCAGTACCCAGATACTCTCGGTGGCGTAGAGGACTACAGAGGATTGGCCGACAAGGTGCACAAGCTACAGGGCACATTTGCGGTAGGCACCGACTTGCTCGCGCTGACTCTCCTCACTCCACCTGGCGAGTTTGGAGCTGATGTCGCATTTGGTAATGCTCAGCGCTTTGGTGTTCCATTCGGTTTCGGGGGTCCTCACGCCGCGTTCTTCGCAGTCAGCGACAAGTACAAGCGTAAAATCCCTGGCCGCTTGATCGGACTGTCGAAGGACCGCCTTGGCGACAATGCCGCTCGACTTGCACTGCAGACTCGCGAGCAGCATATCCGACGTGAGAAGGCCACCAGCAACGTGTGCACTGCACAGGCTCTGCTGGCTAATATGAGCGCAATGTACGCCATCTACCATGGTCCAGCTGGCTTGAAGAGGATCGCAGAGAAGGTCGCAAAGATGACACAAGTGCTTGCGAACGGTCTTGTGGAAGCTGGCCTCGAGGTGAGGCCTGGCGTTGCATTCGATACTGTCATCATTAAGAAGCACGATGCCCCAGGCTTCGCCAGCAAGACTGTGCAGAACTTCCTCACTAACTTCCGCGTCATCGACGACAATCACATTGGTATCACGATTGACGAGACTGTTGGCAAAAAGCAGATCGAAGAGATCTTCCGCGCTTTCACCACCGACCCAGTAGATGTGGATGCTTTGGCGGAAGGTGTTGAGGCTACTGGTGGTGTGCCTGACTTCTTCAAACGCACGTCCACCTATTTGGAGCACCCAGTGTTCAACTCGTACCACTCCGAGACCGAGATTCTGCGATACATACACCACCTGCAGTCAAAGGACTTATCTCTCGTTCACTCGATGATTCCACTCGGATCATGCACCATGAAGCTCAACGCTACCACCGAGATGGTGCCGATCTCCTGGCCAGAGTTTGCAAATATTCATCCTTTTGCTCCATTAGATCAAGCTCAAGGATACAGGACGATGATTTCAGAGCTCGAGAACGACTTGGCAGAGATCACCGGTTTCCACTCCGTCTCGCTGCAGCCCAACTCTGGCGCGCAAGGCGAGTTTGCAGGTCTTCGCGTCATCAAGAAATACCTTGAACAGCAGTCTGGCGGCAAGAAGCGCGACATTTGCCTCATCCCAGTCTCTGCTCACGGTACCAACCCTGCCTCGGCAGCCATGGTCGGTATGCGTGTGGTGACCATCAAGTGTGATACCAAGACCGGCAACCTCGACCTGCAGGACCTCGAAGCCAAGTGTAAGAAGTACAAGGACGAACTGGGTGCCATCATGGTCACGTACCCATCGACCTTCGGAGTGTTCGAGCCAGAGGTCAAGAAGGTATGCGATCTTGTGCACCAGTATGGCGGACAGGTCTACATGGACGGCGCCAACATGAACGCCCAGATCGGGCTTACCTCACCAGGAACAATCGGTGCTGATGTATGCCATCTGAACCTGCACAAGACGTTCTGCATTCCACACGGTGGAGGTGGACCTGGTGTTGGACCTATCGGGGTCGCTGAGCACCTTGCGCCATACTTGCCTGGCCACCCACTTGTTGCCAACGTAGGTGGAGAGAAGGCTATCGCGCCCATCTCAGCCGCTCCATGGGGCTCTGCCAGCATCCTGCCCATCAGCTGGGCGTACATCAAGATGATGGGTGCTCGCGGTCTCACTCACGCTACCAAGATCACGCTGCTCAACGCCAACTACATCCAGTCTCGTCTGAAGCCACATTACCCCATCCTCTATACCAACGAGAACGGCCGCTGCGCCCACGAGTTCATCCTCGACACCCGCAAATTCGTCGATACCGCCGGTATCCACGTGATCGACATCGCCAAGCGTCTGCAGGACTACGGCTTCCACTCACCTACCATGTCTTGGCCAGTCGCCGACACTCTGATGATTGAGCCGACCGAGTCCGAATCAAAGAACGAGCTTGACCGCTTCTGCGATGCTCTCATCTCGATTCGCGAGGAAATCGCTGAGATTGAGCAAGGCAAGCAACCACGCGATGGGAATGTCTTGACTAACGCCCCACATACTATGAAGGATCTCATTACTTCTGAGTGGGATCGACCTTACAGCAGATCGAAGGCGGCTTACCCGTTGGAGTGGCTGAAGGAGAAGAAGTTTTGGCCAAGCGTTACGAGACTTAACGATGCTTATGGTGATATGAACTTGTTCTGCAGGTAAGCGATCATCACCCTAGTGCTCACCCGAACGTCTGCTAACAACCCTCGCAGCTGCGCTCCAGTCGAAACCGTCGAAGGCATGACCGGCGTCGAGGCTCCCATGCCTACCTAAACACATTCCCCGAGGACATTCTTGTCGACAAGTCTCAACGACCTGACGACACTTTTGATGATTCAACACGATGTTACAGCGTTCAAGCGAGGCGTTAATGCTGTTTTGGTTCGGCGGCGATCGGTCATCACACATGACCACTCCCTTGCGCGAGGAGTTTCAACAGATTACGGAAAGAGGAGCAACACACGGGAAGGGAAAATACGGACGATGCTTTAGACTATACCCTGTCGCGAGGTGCGACGTAATGGAACGAATGCATGAGCCAGCATCACGATTGTGGTGCTGGTGCACACCAAAATCCTTCCTCCTGCTTGACAATTTTATTTTGGTTGACAATTTGCCCTCCGTTTGACTTGAATATGAACAGACGAGCTTGCATCGGCTGGTCTCAATAGTAGACCTTCTTGATCACCGCAGCCTGGAAGGGTTGTTCTTGGCGCGCCTGTTCGTTACAGGCCCCTGAGCCCCTCTCCCGCTCTACACAACTCTACGCTTCATCTTGAGCTTCTGCTGCAAGTCATTCATCATCAGCTCGAGTTCGGTCTGCTTGAGCTCCATACTCAAGATGTTCGTCGAGTCGTCTTCTGGCAGGGCCCGCTTCTGCCCACGCGGGGTGGTCCGCTCCTGATCAGGATCGACCGACTGTGCGGCCTGGCCTCGAGGAGACCTAGGCTCGAATTGAGAGTTCGCTTCTTCCTTGATTGCCCAGAAGCAGCTTGGTAGCGACAGGAATCCGGCAAGTTAAGTTTTTGAAGTGATCGTACTAGTATCTGAAAATTATAGTACCTGGGACGAGGCCTCGAGCCTACCGCGAGAAGGGGAGACTACAAGCTCTGCAATGTGAGCACTCTACACGGGTACTCGAACATACGCCCATCATCTTATTGCGCGTGGTGCTAATAAACCACTTTACGCTATCCTTCTCTTACGAAGCAAGCAGCGCTGCTGCACCTCAATCTTCTTGAGCTCTAGTTCCCTCTGCTGGATCTCGAGCTCCGTCTTCCACTCGAGCGCCTTGGTCCCTGCGACCACTTCCGAAAAGTCACCATCGGACAAGGTACGCTTATGGGTACCGTAGGACTCGAACAAATTTCTGCCTGCTGCGGTGGTGGAGTTGCGTCCGCTTCATGTTTGACCGTAGTCTCGATCTGCTCCTTCCCTTCAGCATACATCTCGAAGACTACAGCATCTTGTCTGTCCTTCCCGTCGTGGGCCTCATGCTGTATCAATCAACTCTTTGAGGAATTTCGCGAGCATCAGTCAAGTGACACGTTCTGTGTTGCGGAGCTCGACTCACTGCAAGCCTCCCTGTTGCCCGTTGTATTCTTCCGTCCAAAGACGGGACGCTCTCCTTTGAGCCCATGGCCTTGATCCACATGTCACGAGAGGTGGGCTCTCGACGTGTACTTTGTGTAACACAAGCTCTGATTGGCCAATACCATACGGCAGATATACTCTCTCCTTGGTGTACCTTCGGATAGCCTGTGCTGTTGAGTTCGAACCCTGCCGTGTCTGTGGGCAAACGCTGCAGCTTGGGGGTACGCTTTAAAATGCGGCCTATGTGCGGTCAGTCAGCTGCTCTTGGCTTGTTGCTTGGCCGCAGACTAAGCACCCAGTCTCTGTACAGATCGCCAGGTATTTCGCTCCTTCCGAATTGGAGATGGGCATTATCTGCGAATGCCGTCTCGCGGAGGTTCCGATCATCCATTGTGTGATGGTGGCGATGGCGCCGATGGTGATGGTGGTGATGTTCATAACGCTGGTGGTACTTTATAACGGACGCTATCCCAAAGAATTGCTGTGACGGCACGACGGTAACTAATCTGGGAGCCCCGGAACTCAACAGCCACTCACGAAGTGGCGCTCTAGTCATGAACCATTCCATTCCAGCATAACTACCAAACCCTCGCGCAAACGGATATAATGCAAAGGCAGTCCCAGTAAGGAGACCACTCCAGATGCTCCTCAGAAAATGCACTACAAGAACCAACGCCAGCCTCCAATGCTCCGCTCAGAACGCTCAAGACGTAACTCTCGGCCGTATGCTGTACTGTATTATCCAAGCCGAACGGCCATAAGAATTTCTTTCTCTTTCCCATCTGCTCGCCAGGCGCGCAAGATATAGCTGCCAGCAGCATTTCGAAACAATGCATCGGGTCTTCCAACAATCATCAATCTAGAAAGCCGCACCTCTCGTACTCTGGCCAATTGTCCTGAAAGATTCTGGTCGGATACCAAGGGCAAGAGTATCGAAGCGGTCAACGCCCATAGTCTGCATTCATGTTAACTCAATGTCCCCAACTAAGATTGCTGGGAAACACTCACATCCAAATCCACCTTCCCCGCAAACCAAAATCCAAGCACCACAACCACATACGTGAAAATCAAGATACTGCCCTTGAAGTAATTACTCTTCCCCTCACCCACAACCCAACCCATGAGGAAGACGCTGAGGATGACACACACCATGTCCCATTGTGGAAAAATCAGCGAGAAAGAATGGCTCAGAACCTCTTCCCTTGGGATGAAATTCGAGTAGATAAAACTGAACAGTACCAGGCATGGGACCTGGAGCAAGATGACCTGTAAGGCGTAGCTGGATCCGATCTCCATGGACAGCGCCACATTCCCGTTCATGGCGAAGCTGATGGCGTTGAGGAATTCGGTCGTGTTGGGGACGAGGGAGAAGAGAGTGATGCCGAGAAACTTCTCTGGAATGCCGGGGACAGATGAGAGCACGACGTCAACGGTGTTGACGAGGATTTCGGCGATGATGGCGTAGGCGATTGTGGCGACCATGAGAATGATGGCGGATTTTGTTCGTGACCAGTTCGGGGCGTCGTGGCCACCGTGACCACTAGCAGGCTCCTCTGGCGCGTTGACTGGTTTACCAGTCGCTGGGTCCGATGGAAGCTCGCGATCGTGGTGTACCTGAGCCTTCAAGTCTTTATGAGCCTTTGGTGATTCCTTGTACGATTGGTGGCGAGATGCAGCAGGAGCTCCAGCTGTTGTGGCCATGATACTTGCTCGACGAGGAGCCTTTGTTGCGTCTCTCGTCGCCACGGTGGCAGCAGTTGCTGCCATCTCTGCAACCTGCTGTACCAGAGCACGGTTGTCGTCGGCGCTTAGGCCGTGAATTCTGACATTGTTGGCCAAGATCGTGTCGTTGCCAGCGCTTTTCGGCGGAACGATATGCGGCGCGACTTCATCACCACTTGTATCGACACTGTCCTTCTTGCCCTTGTCTGTCCCTGAGTTCTGCACGACGCCGGCTTGCTTCAAGCTGGTGTTCAGGATCCGCTTATACATTTGACTCGATCTGATGTCCTCGCGCGCCAGCGTACCCTGTGCAGGTTTGGCGGCACCAGTGTGCGTTGAGTTGCCCTCGCTACCGACAATGGTGAAAGGGGCGTGCGTGTGGTGAGCAGATAGTTGACCATGCTCGCCTTTCAACTCCTTCCTCTCGTGCTCCGGCTCGTTGTTCCAGATGATGGCCGCGTGGGTTCGCAGCGTGAACAGCAGACCAACCACATAAGACAGGAATAGGCAGACAGAGCAGATGTAGATATATGGCTGCACGGCCTCAGTCCAGAACTTGTCGTCAATGTCAGGCACTTGAGCAAAGTAGCATCGTCGGCAGTCGCGCTCGTTCTGATGATGTCCATAGCTGGCGCATTGGCGACAGTTTAAAACGTGCGTACCGTAGAATTGGTAGAAGAGAGTTGGACCAAACGCACTGATCACAGCGAAGAGCAGCATTGTTGAAGTGACGCCTGCAGACTTGACGTTGAAGCGCTGTGTCTTTCGCTTGATGGCACCGAAGCACATGGACAGTCCAGGCAGGAACAGTATTCCAGCAAAGATGGAGCCAATGATGCTGCCCTCGACAAGCTGAGACTTGCCTTCGTCGAGAGCCACACAGTACAAAAAGACCTCCACGATCGTGCTGAAGAATGCATTGATGGTTGCACCAACACCCATCGACGACTGCGCCGAGATGGATGCTACTGCTTGGCCGATGAAGTACGCAAGTGGAATAATGGAAGCCAGAGCAACCACGAAGATGAAGCCAGGCTCGGTGATCCACACTCTGATGCCAAGAGCGTTGTACAGCACGAAGTAGTCGAGTATGGCGAAAAGAACAATGCCTAGCAGATTGATGAGGAAAATATTGGTGCCATCGATGGTGTACTTCCAGTACTTGGTTCCCACGGCGCGGTAGGTGCACAGTAAGATGACACTGTCGCTGCTACCTCTGGACTGTGACGGGACACGCTGGTAGTGGCTGTCAGTGTGGAAGCTCATGGCAAGCGGATGGCGTCGTAGGTGGTAGAACAGTAACAGTGTCACTTTTCCCATGGGTATTGTGAAGACGAGGAACCAGCATATGCCACTGACGATGCACAGGCAGGGCGTGATGAGGAAGTAGAAGGACAGGAAGAAGATGACACGGCCTAGATTCCATTTGCCACGCCCGAACAGACGCTTCTTCGTCTTGTTGCGGGCGCGACGCGCAATGGAACCCTCTCTTCGTTGACGACCAAGTAGGCTGTCCGTCTCGTTCTCGTCCAGATCTGGCTCCTCCTCGCGACGGCGACCGATGATCGAGCGGTTGATGTCGGTCGGTCCGAAGATGAGGCGGCCTTCTTCGATGTCTCCAGCTTGCCATTGCTCGTACTCTGCAATGTCTCTGCCCTCTCCTTCGTCTTCGTGGAGGTATGCTTCGTCCCGCTCCAGCTTGACGTACATGCCGAATGGGTAGAAGAGGTAGTGTGCCAGGTTGATCAGCACGCGGCCATATTCCCGGCAGCCGGACGCTTCGCCTTGGACTAGAGCAAAGAGCAAGCACACCGCACCGCCCACGGCCGTGATCAGCGACAGCCACCAGCCGAAGATGAGCGTCCATAGGCCGTTGAAGATCCATAGCCACCGACTTACATTGCCGCCGGGAGCACTATGTATGTCTCCTTCCGCATTTCGTTGCACGGACCGGCTCTTCTTGTACAACGCTGGCTTCCATATCCTGATGCCAAAGGGATGAGTCTCGTTGATCGCCTCTTGTCTGTCCTTGAGAGTGAAGCTCTCCGCATCGCTCAAATCAGCGTCATCGTCGTCTGCATCGGGTGTCTCTGCTTCCTCCTCTCCCTCTTCCTCTTCCTCTTCTTCGCCTTGTAGTGTCTCCTCGGAGCTCGGGTCATGATCTCCGGACGACTCTCGCCTTCCCGCGGGGGTAGGCTTTGGTGCAGCATCGTTTCCGGTGGACTGTGCACCGAGCTCTCGTTCGTCGCTTTCC
This sequence comes from Mycosphaerella arachidis, assembly GCA_001297265.1. Taxonomy (NCBI): domain Eukaryota; kingdom Fungi; phylum Ascomycota; class Dothideomycetes; order Mycosphaerellales; family Mycosphaerellaceae; genus Mycosphaerella; species Mycosphaerella arachidis. The sequence goes on from LIHB01000021.1 coordinate 81,462, forward strand.
ACTCTCGACAAGGCCGGAGGTTGTGCCGTGGGTCGACGGCGCAATGTGCTCTCTCGTCGCCTCAATTGTCGCTCGCGCTGTTCCCGTTCTCGTTCTCTATCTCGTGTGGCTGCAGTCGATTCTCGTCGTAGGCGCAGAGCTTCCTCTTCGATCTCGCTGGCATCGTCGTCCACTGAGAATATCTCGCCACGGAAGGGTATCTGCGATGGTTTTCGGGCGCTTTGTGGCCGCTTGGGGCCAAGCTGTTGCGCCAGTATCTGAGCCTGGTTCTGGGTATGTGGGCGGCCTCCACCAGATGTTGTGGAGGAAGCCTGGGCTGTGCCTGGGGTGCATTAGCCAACAATGAACAACGCCGCATGTCTCAACCATCAACACAGCCGAGATAAGCATACCGTAGTTCAGTCGCGGTCTGCTCCGTCGCTCGGTGCCATCGGACTGCAGGCTGCCCTGGCTGGCTTGCATGCTGTGATAGCTCGATTGCTGCGACTCGCCCGGCCGGCCTGGGTTGCTCATGCCGAACGACGACGTCGAGGTGCGCCGCGTGGAGGGAGCAGTGTTGGTGGTGGAATGCTGGGCGTAGTCGTAGGTGTCGACGGCAGGGATGGGAGGTGCGTCGTCTCGACCATTGCCCGCCGCTGGTCGGTCGGTGTTGTCGTCGGCCATGACTTTTTTGGAGCGTCCAAGCTTTAGCAATAACAAAACCGTCTTAGCACGTAACGTATGGCTGGGCAGAATGTCGATAGACTTCGAGGGCGATCTACGACGCACACCTCCTATCGCGAGCAGCAGCAGATGCGACGATGGTGCATCTCGTGCAGACGTACTGTAGAGTACGTGCAGGGGTGGGAATCATATGATAAGCATAGATGATTATGCAGCAGGGAGATGGATTGGGTTGGCGCTGTTGCGTTGCGGCTTTGACCGGACGCTGGACCAGAGTTTGGATTGAATCAGCTCATCAGCTGTAGCAGCGGTTGCAATAATAATAGTCCGCGATACATCATCTGCCACACACTTCCTCATTCGCCTTCCAAGGAAGCGGAGGTAAGCTGTGACTCGGAATTTGGCGACACATCGGCGGATACAAGCACCAAGCACCGACGACGACGACGCCATCCATCGCGTTGTTTGCCCTGTCGAACATCCACCAGAGCTTCACGTGCAACACAACCCTGCCATCGAAACGACCTCGTCCACATACAGGCTTCACCACCACCACTCTCATCAAATCGCAGCGAACATTCATCAATACCTGAATCAAATCCACCACCGCAAACAGCCGCCACGATGGCGCTGGACACGTTCTTCCACAACAAGATCGAGAGCATGAAGCTCGAGATCATCCAGGGCCAGGCGGTGCTGCGACGGTTGGAAGCACAGCGAAACGAATACAACAGCCGAGTGCGACTACTGCGGGAAGAGCTAGGCCTGCTGCAACAGCCAGGAAGCTATGTGGGTGAGGTGGTCAAGGTGATGAGCACCAAGAAGGTCCTGGTCAAGGTGCATCCCGAAGGCAAATATGGTACGAAATGGAATACTCTTTCGGCGTGGTGGACGCATCGGCGCATACTAATGATGATGATGGATAGTCGTCGACGTGGCGGATAACATCGACATATCGAAACTCACCGCCGGCAAACGTGTCACCCTCCTCTCAGACAGCTACAAGCTCTCCTCGCTCCTCCCGTCCTCCGTTGACCCGCTCGTGTCGCTCATGATGGTGGAGAAGGTCCCAGACAGCACATACGACATGATCGGTGGACTGGACGAGCAGATCAAGCAGATCAAGGAAGTCATCGAGCTGGGTCTGAAACACCCCGAACTCTTCGAATCGCTGGGTATCGCGCAGCCGAAGGGAGTCCTTCTGTATGGTCCGCCAGGTACCGGAAAGACTCTCCTCGCACGAGCAGTAGCCCACCACACGGACTGCAAGTTCATTCGTGTCTCCGGTTCCGAGTTGGTGCAGAAGTACATTGGCGAAGGATCGCGCATGGTGAGAGAGCTTTTCGTCATGGCAAGAGAGCACGCACCTTCCATCATCTTCATGGACGAGATTGATTCCATCGGTTCGTCTCGTGTCGAGGGCTCATCAGGAGGTGATTCGGAAGTGCAGCGCACTATGCTGGAACTGCTCAACCAGCTCGACGGCTTCGAGCCCACCAAGAACATCAAGGTCATCATGGCCACCAACAGACTCGACATCCTCGACCCTGCACTTCTTCGACCCGGACGTATCGACCGAAAGATCGAGTTCCCACCGCCGTCGGCCGAAGCAAGAGCCGACATTCTGCGCATCCACTCCCGAAGCATGAACTTGACAAGAGGCATCAACTTGATGAAGATTGCGGAGAAGATGAACAGCTGCTCGGGCGCTGAGCTGAAAGGTGTGTGTACAGAAGCGGGAATGTACGCGCTCAGAGAGCGAAGAGTACACGTCACACAGGAGGACTTTGACCTGGCCACGGCCAAGGTGCTGAACAGGCACGATGACAAGGAGATGAGTTTGAGCAAGCTGTGGAAGTAGATGAGGCATACGCAAGAGTGCATAGAGCTCGCGTGTATCATACTGTAATGCATAGCGAGGAACCAGGCAAGCTAGTGCATGATCGCTTCCAGGCAATTTGCCGCAGAAGCATGTGACCAAGACTGCAACCGCTTCACTTCAATCATGGTCACAGACTTCCTTCCTCACATATAGTACCAACGCCTCATTTTCTCACTTGGCTTCAGCCACATCTCATAGTTGACCTCAAGCAATACATCGCAACCCATGACATCCACCAACTTGGCCTTCGTCACCAACGCAGTGAAGCGCCGACGGTACGTAAAACAACCAAGTCTCTCACAACTAGCTGACTATTTTGACAGCATCTATGAGAGGGACATTGTCAACATAGAATTCAGCGGCAGCAACCCATCCTTCACCTCCAACGCACCATTCACACCGACTCCAGGCGCTCTCAGGTAGCTAAGCCACAATTGAGGAAGGAGCACACCTACTTCACCTATGATGAGGATGAAGAAGAAGATGGCGATGAGGACAATCGACACATCAACGATGACAGCAAGGACACGGTCGCAGGCTACATCGACTGGCTGTACCATCACAACATCGAAGGCTATGAGTCCTACAATGACACCACGATGTACCAAGAGCTCGCACAGCTGTACCTGTTCGGGTACCAAATTGAAGAACACGGGTCCTGCAATGCAGTCCTGGAGGAGATCTTCAAGAGTGTCGATCATCCCCGAACGAGGCGAGTTCGGCTGCCGCTGCTCGATGAGTCTGTATTACTAACGTCGGCAACAAGCACCACCGACCAGACCGCCGCCATGACTGAGACTCAGCGCGGCACGAAGCGCAGACGGTCAGTCCCTCCAGCAAACATCAGCAGTATCCGGGACGCGAAGCCGACACGCCAGAGGTACACAAGCAACATCATCACCATCAAAGTCGGTCCAGACCTCACTGCCCTCACGGTCCACGAAGACCGCCTCCGCCACAGCTCCGACTACTCCAAAGCAGCGCTAAGCAAAAACTGGGCCGAAGTCCAGCACCGCGAAATCATCCTCGCAGACGAAAACCTTGATATCGTCACGGCCTACATCGACTTCCTCAACGGCCGTCCCATTCTCCAACACCTCCCTGCCTCCAACGTAGAATTCTGGCTCGAGCTGGCCAACCTCTACGTCTTCGGCGAGTACGCGCAAGATCCCAAGTCCTACAACGCAGGCATGTCGGTCATCTTACGTCACACCCATGTGAATGATGGGAACAAGGAGCGTCACTGTCCATCCGTGAAGTTCATCAGAGCGGTGTATGAAGGGACGGCTGGTGAGTCGCCGGTGCGCAAGTCGGTCGTGCAGTTTCTCGCTGACTGAGCGGGGAAGAAGTGGTTCGAGCAGTGGCAAGATAAGCATCGTGCATATCATCAAGGAAGGAGCGCAGTATCAGAGAAGGAGAGAAGTGGAGCTCGCGAACATATCTCATTCCAGTTCAGCACGGAGCTCCATGGTGCTAGCATGTTTGAAGTGTCTAGGGGTTGACGGACCCAATGGAACTGCACTAGCTGCATTCTAGTAACGACAGACCAGTAGACGAGGCCCTAGAATCAAGCCCCAATATCTCAGATGGCCGAACAAGTGCACTGTGTATCGGGTGCAAACTACGACTGCGAATCCCAGCTGAACTTGGCTTGGCATCACATGGAGAATCTGATGGAACCTGACGGCTCGGCTACCGTGCCTTGGAAACACGGGACGCCGGCTACTGCCGTCTTGCATACAGCAGCGCTCAATCTCTGCAAATGTGGTCACGTCAACACACCATTCTCATCAAGTCACCCAAGTCTCGTCGCCAACTTACATCAGCACCATGGCTGAGGGCAATCGACCACAAAAGAAGTCCAAGTATTTCTCTGACGCGCTCTTCGTAACTATTCGTCGTTGTTTGCTGACATTTGACTGCGACAGATACTCTGGCGGCTTCGTCGCCATCAGAGTGGGCTCAGAAGAAAACAGTCAAGATCTATAGATGCACGAAGACATCATCAAGACTAAGTCCGAATATTTTCGCAAGGCGTTCGACGCTAAGTGCGAGGAGGGCAAGAAACGCACGATAGAGTCTCCGGAGGATGACATCGAGACGGTTAAGGCATACGTCAACTGGCTCTACGACGGCGCTGTCATGAAGGACATACACGAAGGCGCAGGCAAGCCATTCTCACGGATCTCTCGGCTCTAGGTGTTTGGAGCGAAGATTCAAGACGATGCCTTCTGCGATGCAGTATTGGAGACATTCATCGCTGCCTGTCAACCAGAAGGCGCTACGAACGCGACCTGGTATCCCATTAAAGACTCGGTCACCATCATCTATGATGGCACTTCACGCAACTCGCCAGCGCGTCGCTCTATGGTCTACGCACATCAGAATCATGCCAGAGCTAAGTGGCTCAACGGAGACGCCGAGTCCTATCATCCGGACTTCCTGCTGGATTTGAGCCGCGCTTTCTTGGACAGCAGCAGACCACAGACGAAAGGGCGTATCAAGGAAGAAGACGGCAGTTGGCTGAAGTTGAAATACTTGGAGCAGGCTAGCAGATGCGTAACACGAATCTCAAGGATGAGCGGACGATGCTGCCCACAGCATTCATCACGTAGCACTTGATGGAATCGAAGGCTTCAGTCTTGTCTACATCAGATCTATCGCTGCCACGGCAAAGAGTCCAGACAGCGGTACCAAGAAGCCTGCATGAGCAATCAGACTGCCGGCCTGGCTTCATAGAGCCGCAGCAGGCTCATGCGGAGCAATGCCCGCTGTCAGAATGCGCCTCGATTTCGTGGGTGTAAACGTTCCGAAAACTTCGGTGGAAGAGAGGGAAGTCTGGAAAAATTACACATGTGAGGCTCTTGCAATGTCCGACAAGGCACCGTGCAAGGTAGGTTCCGATGCGTTGCCGCGTGTCTCAAACGTGTTGATGTTCCTATTGGGTCTTTTTCCAGTCAAGGAAGAGTGCCTGATATGTTCATCGTGTCCTGTCGTGGCTTCGTCCTGGACTTTAGGCACCCTATTCATTCAGCAGAGTGTTCGCTGGAGCATCAGCCTCTGGTCACATCTTCGTGCTGTGATGAGCCGGGTGAACGGTTGGCTTGATGTCGATGACACTACGAGAGTCTTTGCAAGGCATCTTGGCTCTGTGCTCGTCAATGGTAATATTTCGATAGTTTGAGTCCTGGAAGGTGAAGTCAAGGAGGACTCAAGAGAAGCACAGTAGTATGGCACACGTTCTTGCTGAGGACCAAGGACATCGTATGTCCAGGACGTTCATATCGAATCTTCGCCATCATGCGAGGTTCGTTTAGTAGTGTGCATGCAATAGATCGCTGACCAGAAAAGAAGAAAGGCACCGAGGCATGCAAGGGAAGGATGATGCCGCTTCTCACAGTAATCCTTGCGATCTCACGAGGCTTGTACGATACGCTCGGCTCCTATTGCCGAGCACTTTGATGAAGTGCAGCAAATCGTCGCGGCCTTTTCCATCAATATTTGACGCGTGTGCCTCAATCCTGAGCTTGCCTGCCAAGTATACCACACTGGGCCTTGTTGGCATACGCGTCCTGCAGGACACTTGTGCCACGGAAAGGATACGAGCCTGCTAGCCTTCGCAAAGATGGCGTATACCGTTTCTGCGGCGAGCTTATTATGCAGTGCAACGTCCTCGGGAGCCGCGATGCATGAACTCCCACCTGCAGGCTGATCACTCTGCTCACGACAACGATGGACGACTGGATGCGTTGACGAAAGGAACGGACGAGACCGGCCACTTGAACACCCGATTTCTGCGATATCGATCTAGAGAAATCACAACTTTGACCGGAAACATGGCACCAAAAATCTGGATCGCATCAACACTCCTGGCGCTCTCAACCTTCGCCTTCTCGACAGACAGCACGACCATGAACATCACCCTCTCAATTCCAGGGACGCAAGACTGCGGCACCACGTCTTCCGAAGCCGTATCCTTCTCCCTCACCAATACTCCCACAACAACCCACTGCTTCAACCTCAACAGCACCTTCGCCAGTCCCCAGTCGAATTCCACGACCAGCAACAACAACAACAACACCTCCTCCGTAGCCGGCTTCATCTACACCCTCTCCGGCAATTCTCACTTCGACGACTCCCGAAACTACTCCCAAGTCTTCTACCTCCAACCTTCTACAACCTCTTCTGGCTCCGGAAACCTCACCCTCAAGACTTACAACGGCCTGGACTGCGTCCAAGTCGCCGAGTCCGACGGCCTCATAGAACCCTGGACGGAGTGGACATGTAGCACTTCCGCCGAACAAGGAGTCTCCCCTGGAGAATGCACGACGCTACCGTACTCAGTTCGGAGTTTCGAAATTGGTCCTGTGGGTGAGAAGCAGAAAGGGGAGGAGTGTGTAGTGGCTGCGGCGTATGGAAAGGAGAATGCCGCCGGGAGGAAGAGGATAGGGTCGGCCGGGGGTGTTGTGGTTGGGGCGGCGTTGGGTTTGGCGCTGTTGATGCGGTGGTAATGGGCTGGGGTAAGGCTGATGGGGTCGTACTTGAGGGTGCTGGGTCTGATTGATGTGGTTGGTTATCGAGCGCTGGGCGTCAACGACCGCTGGGGGGGTCGCGTGCTGGAGGACCTTCTCCACCGGTTCCACGAGAGCGGAGCAGATGATGAAGGGTAGTCATGCACAGGCATCGTTGGGGTGCGCTGGTGGCGCTGGGATTGCACCACCTCCCAGATCAGGCGCCGCAGAAGCGGTTCTGATATGAGAGAGGCAGACAATGCAGACAAGACGATGTTGCCATCGCTGGCAGCAGGTTCGGCATACAGGCAATCACACCGGGGCGACGACGATTTGCAACAGTGACGGGCTACGCCGGTCATGCACGCCTCAGGGAGCCACATGAAACTCGAAGAGGTGAATGAAGCTACTGGCATTGGAGATGTGATCTACCAGAAAGCCGTATTCATTCCATACCAACGCTTCTTGCTCGCATCCCATCGGCCGTTCAAAGCCCGCCGATGCTGTTTGCCACACCTTTCCATCTAGTATCATCAGTCTTGGGTGCTCTCTTGTAGAGCACAGTCGCATGCTACAGCCAGCTTTATGCCGACGGTATCCCAATCTAATCGGACCTCGCTGGAAGTCCATGAAGTGGTGGATGTCGACTTGTTCCGGTAACGCCGTCGCTGATGCAGTGAAGTTGTAAAAAGCAATTAATGAAGTCTGTGAGCCAGTTGGTCACAGTCGGGTGCAGTGACTGATCTTTGTTTGGTATCGTAGCCAGTGTGCGTTGACCTGGATGGTCGTGAGGCGGCACCGACCTCTGTTGGTACATTATTGGTATTACAGGATGCCTGGGTTGGCAATCGAGTTGGCGTCTCGAGCCGAGATGTTTAGGTCTTGCGGAAGTCTGAGAGCACAGGGTAGATGAGCTCAAAGGCCTGGTAGATCTCTTCTCGAACCTTTGCGCCAGTGAGCACGATCTTGCCCGACACGAAGATGAGCAGCACGATCTTGGGCTTCATCATGCGGTAGATGAGACCGGGAAAGAGCTCAGGCTCGTAAGAAGAGAACATGTGGTGGCGGCTTGCAAGACCCTCCAATCTTATGGGGAACTTGATGTCGCAGGAGCCGACGATGTTCTGGATCTTGAAGTCGGTGAACTTGGCGTTGAAACCGAGCTACAGGCAGAAGTGTTAGCACATGATGATGAAACTGAACAGGAGCGGCTTCAAAAGTCGAGCGACTGGTGAACGACCACGTCCTTGCATGTGTTTCATATGCCTTACCTTCTGGATGATGCGCGCATACTTGCGGCTGGCGAGTTTGGAATCATCCTCCGACTTTGCGCCAGTGACGACCATCTTGCCCGACGCGAAGATCAAGGCAGTGGTTTTGGGCTCTCGAATGCGCATGATGACGGCAGCGAAACGCTTCGGGTTGTATTCGGCGTTACGTGCATGCAGTGCGATCGTCTTGAGATCCAAGCGGCAGTCGAGGTTGACGGTTGCGACGATGTTCTGCAGTGTGGGCACGATACCACTCACGCCCGTGTTGGCCTGCGCGGTCGCAGGTGTCGCAGCAGGTGTAACGACACCTTGTTGCTGCTGTTGTCCGTTGGGCGCGCCTGGCTTCTGCATTTGCCCGCCATTCTCGGATGGTGGTGTGAGCTGCGACGGTGGGACGTTGCCATACGACAGGCTGCCGGGCCCCGTGAACTGCTTCGCTTCGGCCGCGTTGGTCGGGGTGTAGATCATGGTATCCATGATGGCGGTGCGGTGGGGTATGGTAGTGCGCGGTGAAGCGACAGTCGATGCGATCAGGCGGTAAGCGTGCGCTGTCGCAATTGGGGGCGGAGCAGTTGAGGTGTTTGGGATGCGCAGATCGCTCTAGTAAAAGGGTCCGCGCGGTCGTGAAGGACGGCGATGTTGGGGCGGTGGACTGTCGAGTGGTGGGCAAGAGTGTCGCTGGCCTGCAGTCCCTCCCTTAGCCGACGTGTGAGGTTGGTGTCGGTGAGGAGGTGGTTGGTTAAAGGAGGGCCAAGTGTGAGTAGGCCCGCTTTCAGTCCTCGCTACTAGAGGCCACGTGACACGCGTGCTTTGGCGATGGGCGACAATGAACGCGCGCGCTTGCCTTCAAAGTGAACGACGCAATCAACTGGAAATTGGTGAGTCGTCAGACCGTACGATTCGATTCTTCGATCACTACGTATAAGAGGGCACGTCTGTGCGCGCGATATGGTCGGGTATCGGTGGGGGGGGGGGGGAGACCGTGGTAGAATTTTGACCGAGCGAGCCAGCGAGACACCGGCTGCTTTCAGCGAGCGCAGCGCAGGTATTTGTACTCGCGAGTGGGGCCCCGGCTTTAAGCGCTAACGAGGTAAGCTCAGGAGAAAAGCGCAAGCGGATCCCTGCTCCACGCCCCTTCCTCGTTCACCATCATGACGTGCAACCGCCTGCGTCGCGCTCGCTCTTGCAAACAGCGTGATGAAGCAGGATGCCAACGCGACGCTCATGTTCACGATGCACCATACTGCACCACACTGCACCACGGTTGCCCTTCGCGACCATGTACGGACCGACGAGATTCGACGCGAGACGATCGCTCCTGCCTGACCGGTTCCAGAATTTCGAATGACTCACCGTTTCGCTCGTACCTTAGAAACCGCGAGGAAAGCGCGCGCAGCATGGCAAGAGCAGAGGCAAAGAACGGGCAAAGTGATACACAACTGCATAGATAGATTGCTTGTCATGCGCGCACCATTCTCCGCTTCGACACCTCTATATGTGAGCACGCTGAGTTGCTGAGTAGAAGCATTCTCATCTCTGCTTGGGTGAGGCTATCGTGGCTGGTGACGGAAGAGGCAATCCGCCTACGCCGCGCGGGTGTCACAAACTATGACACAAGTCGCCACGCGGCTCTGTTGCATGTTTGCCGTTTGCTGTGGATGCTTGCACTGTGTCGCGTCGCAATAATATGTGTGTTGTTTAGAGTCTGCACGCGATCTTCACACAAATCCGCCCGAGAGCTGTACGATCTGATCGGTTGTGGGTCTGACCACACTGTGACAGGCAGAGCTGACAGCTTGCCTTGCCACTTTTCAGCGCTAGCAATCCTGCTCCGCTGATTCGACCATTCATCATCGTGTAGCCTCCGCCGCCGGCTTCGCCCATCCTCTCTTCTCGTACCATTGTGGCCATCCACTCCTGAGCCACTCATCCAACTCCAGGCGTAAACGGCAATACTCTATCCGCGCCGCACCGCGGTAGCGACACCGGAGTACTCGCGTTGCTTATGCTACCAACGGCAGAGGCAGCAACGATGGCCTCTTGTGAGGGAAGAGTGTAGACGCGACCGGCAGAGTGTGTTTTGCATGCCTCAGGATCTTGGCTGAGTACAGTGCGGTCGACGACATGATGATCATTCGGCGAATGTCCATGACATCGCCCTGCCGCACATACGAACACTGGCATCAGCGACCGCCGTCATAACCTCGACATCACTTGCGAGCGAGATGAGTGTGCCAACACCAACAGCCCAACGACCAGGGTGAAATTCAGGGCTCCCCACGCATCTAATCAAACCATCACCCTGAGTGCAGCCACGAGCATCAATCGACTACCGACAGTGCAGCACACGCGCAAGCTCATGCGACAGTCAGACGCTCGATGTTCGAGCTACGCAGTTCTGATTGTCAACCTTTTGTTTTTCACCGAGCCGATCATCTGGCCGAGTATCAGCCTTACCGCATGCGCAGAATCGGACCATGCGTGACGTGACCACATCTTACCTGGCCAAAATTCTGCTAGGAGACATGGATCTTCCAAGGGCATCCCCAGGGCATCGGTAACGAAAATGTTCGCTCTGCGGCGAACAGCTGCTCTGACTTCGAGCCACAACCGCTGCTTGCCACCATACAGCACTCCTCAGTCGAGACAGAAACACTCTGAGCAACGCTCGCGCTGGCGGCTTTCATCGATCATATCGCGCGCGGCATATGATCGGAGAAGGGGTCTGCATGAATCCTGCATTATCGGCTCTGCGGTGTAACATTGCCCGCCGTGGAACTTCAACGCCAAGTAGTAGCACCTCGCATGTGGCGGTCTCAAGTCAACACGTCAGAATCTCGAAGCGGTCAACCAAGAGTGCTTCGGTAGACGGACCTCGTTTCGGGGGGTCTGGTACAGCTACGAAACCACACCATCCTTCTTCAGCGCTTCTATATCGCTCTTCCCCATCCCTAGAAGCTCCGAGAGCACTTCATCTGTATGCTGACCCAACGTCGGCGGTGGCGTGCGGATGCTGGGCTTCGACTCTGAGAACTTGACGGGTGGACTGACGAGTTTCATCCGTCCGCAGGATGGGTGGTTGACTTCTGTTACCATGCCGCGAAATTGTGCTGGAGCACAGTCAGTACTGCTCCAAGACTCCTCGTCTGGATGGCTGCACTTACTGTGTTCATGTTCCAACGTCGCTTTCACATCATTAATCGGCGCATACGGCATCCCACTACCCTCAAAAACCTCCAACCACTCCTGCGTCGTCTTCGTCATAGTAATCTCCTCGATGAGATCCTCCAGCTCATCCCTCCTCTTCACACGATCCGCATTTGTCCTATACCGCTCGTCACCCGCCCACTCTGGCTTGCCCAATTTCTCACACAAGACGCCAAAGAGTCTATCATTCCCACCACCGAGCAGGATATCCCCATCTTTCGTTTTGAACCCCTTATAAGGCACGATGGAAGGGTGAGCAGTACCCCAGCGGCCAGAATCTGGCTTGCCCGAGATGAGACATGAGCTGGCGATGTTGGCCAAGGTGGCGATCTGGCAGTCTGCTAGTGAGACGTCAATGTGTTGGCCTTTACCGCCGTTCTTCCCACGCGCGATGAGGGCGGCCATCACGGAGTTGGAGGTATAGAGGCCGGCTGTTAGGTCTGTTACTGCTACGCCAACTTTGGCGGGTGGGCCGTCGCGGTGGCCGGTTATGTGCATAAGGCCCATTTCGCTGGTCAAAGTCAGCCGCCAATCAAAGTAGCCCGTCGAGTCAAGGTGGCTTACGCTTCGACCATAACATCGTAACCTGCCCGTTTACTGTGCGGTCCTGTTTGACCGTAGCCTGTTACGCTTGCGTAGATGATTCCTGGGTTGACTTTCGAGACGCTGTCGTAGTCCATGTTGTACTTCTTCAGTGCGCCCGGGAGGAAGTTCTCAACCAAGATGTCGCAGTCTTTGGCCAGCTTGTGCAAGATCTCAACACCGGCTGGGGACTGGAAGGAGAGGCCTATGGATTTCTTGTTACGGTTGGCGGCGAGGAAGTAGGCACTCTCGCCTTGGCCTTTCTGGCCGCTTTGCTCGGTGTAGGAGGCATATGGTGGACCCCAAGCTCGGGTGTCGTCGCCACGGGTCGGGTGTTCGATCTTGATGACTTCTGCTCTGGGGTGGACTTAGCATGTGATTGCCATGCAGCAAGACCTGAAGATGGTCGTACTGAATTCGTCAAGCATACCCTAGATCGCCAAGAATCTGTGTACAGTATGGCTATGAGATGTGAGTATTTGTCTCCGACCTTGATCTAGATTTTACCTACACCAGCCAATACTCTGGTCATGTCAAGCACTCTGATGCCAGCCAATGGCAATGCGGAAGCATCGGCCGGTGTTGCAAGCCATCGTCGTTGCTGTGAAAGTGCTCGGCCCGTGACCTGTGAGGGTATAGGACGGCTCAAGAGTCGCAATGATTTCTGCAACGACATTGTGAAGATATGTCCAGTCCGTCTTTCAGCTACATTGATATTGCCATCATCGTTCCTGCATCTCGGTAGCCGCCGGAGAGACCTCCCTCACGATCAGCGCCTCGGCATTCGGCTCCTGCGGCCGACATCGGCACCACGTGAAAGAGAATGTGCATGACCGTTAGACTAGTTTCATCACCTAGACGATATTCCTTCCTCCAAAGAATACCAGCAGCCGAAATGTTCACCGGCATCGTCGAAAAAATCGGCAGTATGTCTGCATCATTCCTCCGTGCCACGACGCTGCGCTGACCACACAGCCAGCCGTCTCCAAACTCGTCCAGCACGATGAAACATCCTCCGGCGGCGGAGGAACCTCCCTCACCATAAGCGACTGCGCCGAAATCCTCGATGACTGCCATTTGGGAGACAGCATAAGCATCAATGGTACATGCTTGACAGTCACGGAGTTCGAGAAAAATTCATTTAAAGTTGGTGTCTCGCCTGAAACGCTACGACGCACGAACTTGGGTTCCTTGAAAGAGGGCAGTGGAGTGAACCTCGAACGTGCTGTAAGTGGCAGCACGCGTATGGGCGGACACTTCGTGCAGGGACATGTGGACACCATCGCTACAATCCTTAAGACCACGCCAGACGGCAATGCTGTTACGTTCCGTCTGCAGCCTAAGGATAAGAGTGTGCTGCGGTACATTGTCGAAAAGGGATACGTCACGCTCGATGGAGCTTCGTTGACGATCACGAATGTCAACGATGATGAAGGGTGGTGGGAGGTTATGCTGATTGCGTATACACAAGAGAAAATTGTGATGGGAGGGAAGAAGGAGGGACAGGATGTGAATGTGGAGGTTGATATGGTGGGAAAGTACGTGGAGAAGAGCGTGAAGGCGTATTTTGAGACGAATGCTGGGGATGGAGGGGCGGTGTTGGAGAAGATGGTGCAGAGGATTGTGGATGAGAGGTTGAAGGGGAGATAGGGCAGTATTGAACCATGATCCAGACATGATGTACTGTGCTGCCGTCCCACGAAATGACCTACTCTATGATCTTCTTACTTGAAACCATCTAACATCGCTCCTATCCCCAGAACGAAGCTAGTGACAGTTGCCTGGCACGCGGTGTGGCAAGGGTCTCAACCAAGCTAACGCTGAGTCCACTTCACCTGAACTTCATCGTGGACCCCTTGACCAGTCCAAACGCAGCGATGAGCTGCCCGACATCAAGCGGCCATGACCATCGATGAAGATCTTCAATCTGGGTGGCGATGCCACCATCACTGTTGGGAGCAACATCGATACTCAAATCCATATCTATGCATCCCCCAGGATCCTCTCTCAAGCCTCGCCTCAACTCGCTGCACTCTGGCAGACAAGCGAGATAGTGACCGATCTTCACTTCCCTGACGACAACCCGATCGCATTCACTCTGTCGATGACAATCTTGCACCGCTGTACAACAGCAGCACCAGCAGCACGCCGCCTGAGCCGTCGCAGCTGATAGGTGTGAGAGCTTGACCATCCTAAGACAGTTTTCGGCTGATCAAGTACACAGAGTTCGCCGTCACAGCCAGCAACTACGGCTGTGTTCACAAAGTCAAGGGAACCCCTGGCCTCCTCCTACCTGAGACCATGCTGCGGTACATCAGCAAGGACAACGAGGCGATTCGCGATCTTGCGGTCTCGGCATATCTGCTTGACTGCCCGGTTCTGTTCGAGCAGTACACGAAGCTGCTACTCCTGACCACCGACTGGACGTTGAAGCTGGGAACGACTGCCGTTGGGAAGATGCTGCCAATGACCCGCTTGATGTACGGATAATTCCATGACAGACGCATCGGCAACTCTTGCTGACCTCTACAACAGTATCGATCGAGAACCACCGGAGCGCCATCATGAAAGGCTTCCTCCGCGCTCAGTCGTTCCTCCTACGCAAACCATGCCAGTTTACGGATCTTCGTTGCCCACGGACAACAGTCTTCCACCACAATCTGCTCAAGGTCGTTAGCAATGTCGGACTGGACCAGCTTGGATGTGATACTCTGAAGATGATGTTCGACAAGATAGAGAGACTACAGTATCCCAAGCTCGGTACTCAAGCACACTGCGGCCGGTGTCGTGATCACCAATATCCGCATGATGTTATGAGGTGGGAGAAGATCTGCGAAGTGCTGCGGGAGACTGCCGTGGGACTGTGTCTGGATTGTGTTCTGAGGGAGAGGGTGGATGGAGCAAGTGATGAGAAATGCAGGGTTGAGCATTCGTAGCATGATATCTGGTTTGTTACAGCGCCGAAGCTGAGGGCGACAAGGACAGCATTGCTGGAGCTGAAAGATGAATCACATTGAGAGGGAACATTGCAGTGTACAGAGCGGATTAAGCAAGGCAGTATGTATGGGCTCGCCTGACCTCGGGGTTATCGCTATGGAGCTCCCATTTGCACAGCGCTTGCCTCGTAACAAGTCGTGATTCTTTCGAACTCCGTGACGCCTTCGCTGTAACTCAATATGCCCGTTCCCGCGGTCCGGTCCCAATGATCAATGTCTCCTGCTCATCTTTTACAGGAGAAGCCCCTCGCAAAGTTCTCACTGCCATGTCCCGAGCTTTGTGAGACCCTCAGAAACCCTGCCTTGGAGGAGCATGCAATATGAAAGTGCTATTTCCACCGCGCCCGCGAGCCTCTTTGGTGCTAGCAGTGATGTTGCGGACGGCCGTGCAGAAAGTGATGCTCATGCCCGCGGGAGAGAGGTTGTGTGTGATAGTGTGTCTGAAAGAGGTAGAAAGTTGGATACCCCATCACCTATTCCCTTGCTTGATTATGTCTCGCTCGGCCGGGTTGTATCGGAGGAGTTTTTCGATGAGGTCGACGTGGGTGAGCATCATGCGACGGCAGCAGTAGCGGTTGAGGCCGAGTTGGTCCATGGCGTCGCTGGGTAGTGTTAGTGATGGTCATGATCGTGGCGGGAGCACGGGATAGCGGGATCGGAGAAGGCAGGAAATGGGAGATGTGGACATACCCATCTGACAGGGCGTCGCCGTTCTCTTGTGGTGTGCTGATCAACTCGACGTAGCGTTCGTAGAGGTCTGCGATGACCTGCGAGATGGTTTTGTTAGCAGGCGCATAGTGCTTGGTGATCGCGGACATGTACCTTCCCACACGAGAAGCAGCGGATGGGGATGATCATGGTGGCGCTCTGGTCGGGTCTCGAGATGCGTGGTGGGGATGTCCTGAACGATGCGACAGTCGCGAAAGATGAAAGTGGTCGAGTCTCTTCAGGCGGAGATACTTCGGACACTCCCATGAAACTTTTTAGTGGAGGTGTCGCATATTGCATTGAAGTGCACACGACCATTCACCGACTGTCGTCAATTGCACATTAGCGACTTGCCTATAACATCGTAATCATGGCGAAAGATACGGAAAGGAAGCGCAAACTGGAGCATGATCAGCTCGATCAGACGACGGCACCGAAACGCATGAAGCCATCGAAAGGCGACTCGACCAAGAAAGCAGCGCCCAAGACAAACGGCTCAGACAGTCCTCAGGTTGTTGTCACGAGACAAAGCAGTCCCAACGCTACAGCACAATCCAACGCGACTCCAGCATTGAGCAGATCGCAAAGAAAGGCTGCTACGAAAAAGGCCAAACGTGATGCCGAATCCTTCTTGAAAGACATGGCTAGAGAGATACCGTCGTCGAGTGCAGAACAGCAGGAGGAGAAGCCATCGCCGAAGCCCCAGAAGCCCAAGTACAGGAATTTTGCCGAGGACATGGAGGACGAAGAGGAAGAGATTCGAGTTGCGACTCCGGCCAAGTCGACCGGAGTCAAGGCAGAAACTGCCGTGAAGACGGAGGATGTTGAGCAGGCAGAATCTGGTGCTGCGCAGGCCAAGTCCAAAAAGAGCAAGAAGAGGAAGGGGCAGCAGCAGGATGCTCTCGTGCCGTCGCAGGATGTCAATGAGCGCCGAAGCGTTGTGTTAGCTGAGCTCGTCACACCTGGGAGCGGTAAGAAGGATACGAAGACGAAGAAGCGGCAGGATCAGAATGTTGCAAAGGTCGAAGGTGGGGAGGCTATTTCGACTGCACATGCACACGGCTGGTCTCTATCGCCACCATCTGCTGGTCGTTACCTCGACCATGATCCGCTCTTCGTTCAGGATGAAAATGATGAAGATTGCTTGATCGCTGCTACTGTGCGCGAGGTGCAGCTGTTATCGGTGGAGACTTCCCTGATTATCCGCTCGCATGTTGTTCCGGACGGCAGAAGCATTGTCTGCTATTCGAGAAGCACAAATGACCCGACAAGCGTGGATCTGGCCTACGACAATGGCACGAGAGTGCAGTGGAACTGGGTCACAGAGGCTGTTGCCAAAGGGACTTTCCCGGCACAGGAGAATGTCATAGCCTTGACCACTGCTACGATTGCCGATAATAGCCTGGAGCAGTTCTACATCACTTCCTCGGACGTTGGCTATCACTCGATCATAGGTGATCGCAAGTCTTTGTACACCACCCAGAGAAGGCTTACTGGCATTAAGGTGTTGCATGAGGGTGTTTATATTGTCTGTCTTAGCGCCACTGCCCTTGTCCTTGGAGCACGGAAGGCGCCGGACCAGCCTGACTACACCTGGATCGAGGTTCCGGTGGACATGCCATTGCACTGTTTTGACGCAAGGACCATCGACTCACCATCATCTGAGAAGAAGAAGCAGACAACACGACCGGAACTGATGGTAGCAGTGGGCAACGCCGAAGGACAGATACACCTCTATTCGGACTTGTCCACGCTCTTGGCATCACCCTCGCAGATTACGCTTGCGGCACCCCGAGTTCTGCACTGGCACCGAAATGCTGTATCTACAGTCAAATTCTCGCAGGACGGTCACTACCTCATCTCAGGTGGTAAAGAGACGGTCATGGTTCTTTGGCAGCTGGAGACAGGCAAGCAGCAGCATCTTCCCCATCTTGGATCGGAAGTAGAACGTGTAGTTGTCAGTCCCGACGGTACCCGCTACGCCCTGCAGATGGGTGACAATTCCATCATGGTGCTGAGCACTACTGAGCTGAAGCCTGTTGCCAACTTTGCCGGCCTTCAACTGCCTGTCGTCACTGAAAACCTGGTGGCTCAGGGCATCCTGCTCCCACGCACGAATGCAATTTTGCATCCAAAGGACCCTTACCAGCTCTTGCTGACAGTGCCTTCGACCCAGCCAAAGTCTGTTCAAGATGTGGCGACGAGACCGTTCTTGCAGGCCTTCGACACCCGCAACTCGCGCCATATCAGCAGGCAGGCATTGAGCCGCAACAACATCACAGACTTCACGACCGGACCAGAGAAGACACCCATCTTTCCGCCGGACGTGGCGCTGATGGCGCTGAGTACTGACGGGCAGTGGCTTGCAACTGTCGATGAGTGGGTTCCACCTGCAACAGATCTGGAGCATGTGCTAGCCAAGACTACTGGTCTGGACCCCGCGGAAGTCATCGAGCTCCGAGAAGAGCAGCAACGCAGGCGGGAGATCCATCTCAAGTTTTGGCGATGGGACGATGCGCAAGACATCTGGACATTGAGCACCAGAGCAGATTCGCCCCACGCTTGGTCGTCTGACGCGGATGCTGGCGCTGGACCTGGTCGTATATTCCAGCTCGTCTCGGATCCTGCCTCGAACGGCTTTGCTACTATCGGCGAAGACAGCAAGATCAAGCTATGGCGGCCAACTACTAGGACTAGGCATGGTGTTCCTCTGAAGGAGGCTGACGGCAAAGACTCAATCGACTATGTCTGCAGGCATACGATACCGCTACCAGTCCCGTCTGAATTGCCAGAACGTGCAGACTCGCCGATGGAGGGCGTCGAAGACAACGACAAAGACGAGATACTGGAAGATGCATGCCTCGTCTTCTCACAAGATGGCTCGATGCTTGCCTGTGCCCAAGTCTGCAACAATGACAATGCCCTACCACTTGTTCACTTCCTCTCACCGAAGGCTGGTACAGTCATCGCCTCGAAGTCCGGTCTCGTTGCCGCCGAGCAAGAACTACTCGACTTCGGCTTCCTCGATCGCTACTTTATCAGTCTCTCCACAGGATCTGTGCGAGTGTGGAATTTGGTCGACGATAGCCATCACTTCACCATCGCCCTTTCCGCGCGAGAGGATCAAGAAAACGCGATGCTGGCACTGAACCACTTTGACGAGACGTTCGCGATAGTATCGTACGATCCCGTCAAGGGTACAGATGAGCCAACCCCGAAGATTGAAGTCTACAGCACCAAGGCGCCACAATGTCTGTTCGAGATGAACCTGGTTGCCACTCCTGCTGCTGTCCTGGCAGGTAATGGCATCAAGGGCTTCACGATCCTATTCGAAGATGGAACGATCCGAACACTCTCCTCAAGCACGGCATCATCAGTTCGCCGTGGCAGCTTATTGTCAAAGGCCATATCCGAAGGCCAAGCGACGAACGATACTGCACTCGCTGTCGTCGAAGACACAGAAGGCGATCAACTCCTCGCCGGCATGGGCAACCTCGCACTTCCAGCTAGTGATGCCATCGGCGATAACGTCGAAGATGACCGCCCCGTTATTCGGCCTGAACAACTGGCGAATATCCTTGATGTTGGACAAAGTTTTGCTCTGCCGCCGGTAAGGGATATGTTCCAGAATGTCGTGGAGCTGTTTGCACGCAAGCCGAGGAGGAATGTAGTGTCGGCTGAGGATAATTTGGCCATGACTGGTGCATGAACTTGTATCGTCAAGCCCTATAGTGACAACAAGTCCGTGACACGTAGCACGGCGCGAATTCCATTCGGCTTGATGGCGCAGTCAATAAAGCGCTGCCTGTGAACGCATCGATCACATTCCCTTTCCATGCTACGACGAGCATGAACGGGGTACCCCACTGAGCATGGGTGAGCTTTCAAGACGGATATGAGTGTTTTGTCTTTGTGCCACGGACTCGAGATAGTACAGATTTGACTCTGTTCTATGATACAAGCCTGCCTGGTGCTGTCACATGTTTGTTCTGGCCTGCGACAGCTGTATCCACTGATCAGATTTTCCGTCCGTCCTCTCGACGATCATCTCCGCCTTGGTGGCGAAGTCGGTACGATCACCGACTACCCCCCCATCACCGAAATCAAGTCCACTCTTCGATGCTGTATCGGGGCCATCGCAGAAGCTCTCTGGACCTCGTGAGCTGGTGGGATGGAGAGGCGATTGTTCTGGTTCGGTCTTTGTCGCTCAGGGCTGGACTTGTTTTGAACCAAATCCCGCGAAATTCTCGCGACAGCTGTTTGAGTAGAACAACTGCAGAGACACCTTCTCATCCCCTGTGAAAATAGTATGCTAGGGTTCCCAGTGTGGATATTCGTCAGCCATCGGGACGGAGGTGACCATTATGGTCTTGTCCCCCATTTCTCGGTCTTCTGTCTTCTTACGTAGCCCACGGGTGCTCTGGCTGCCTTTTTGCACCGTGGTAGGATGAATAGAATCTCTTCCGCGCTCTCTCAATGAGGCGTGCGAGCTATACGGACCGCCTAGAATGCACATGACCCATCGATTTCCTCTAGCTTGGTGGCATGGTCAATACAGTGATGGTCGTTGGACGAGGGCAAGGTACAAAGCCTTACTCGATCCTCTAGAGCATCTTGCTGGGGAATTTTGGCTCCTCGTGACCACCAGGGCAGAGGTGCTCGTTCAGATCTTTCTGCACCATTATTAGGCTTCTCCCCAGGGACTATGCTTATCCTAACCGGATCCAGGTCTCCCGATCGCGCACTCTTCATCAAAAGGTACATGTCATCATTGGATTGCCCGTCATCCGACAATGATCTTCCCTCTTCAGGCCCGGTGGGAAAATGAACAACCTCGAGCTCAGCTACTACGGCAAGGCCGCATTACCACCCTTCCCAGAAGATCACAAGTCATCGCAGTAATGCTAGATATCTAAGCTAAGAAGGTTGTTTTGCTCTTTTGCCCCTCTGCACCCTGTTGGGAAAGACGAGGCGCAAACAACGACGATGAAATGCTTGGAGTTGGTCTAAATGGATATATCCTATCCAGAGTATGAACTCCTCGACAGTCGCCTTGATGGTGTCGCCAATCTTTTCACAGGTTGGCTTGTTATGCCCATGGTTCCAGCTTAACGTCCGATGCTCTTGTGGCCATCTGCCATTCTGTCTGGTGTTGATGAGACCGTCGTGCCGGAGGTGATTGTGATGTTCTATTGTTGCTTCGAGGTAGGACTTGTTGAATGTATACCATTCATGTTATATACTGGCTCTGCCATTCGGCCAATTAGCTTGCCTCGAAATTCAGCGCCTCGACAATCACCTTTGCCTCGATGATATAGTCAATCTGGTATTGGTCTGACTGCCTGACCGGGATTGCGGAGACTCCTCGATGCTGCTCAAACGCCTCGAGTTGGTAAGCTTTGGGCAGAACTTGTCAAGACGTAGAGGTGACTGTTCTTGGTCCTTACTGCTTAAGCAGTAGAGATTCCTCTGTTAGTATCACTCACTTCGAATCTGGTGGGAGGTGTACATGCTACCGGTCGTGTTCTTGGCGACCACCTCTGTCCACAAAATGAAGCCAGCAGAACTGCAGGCTTGTTGGCAGCTGGGGTTGCTTGAAGCGTTTCAAGTATCGAGAATTAGGACACGGCCTTGAGTGTTCGTAGGGATGAAGTTACTTGTTGTGGTCTCTTTGACCCACGGAAGCTCCCAAGCATCCCTCTTCCAAAGGCGAAGAAGAGTTTCCGCGATCACATGCCAACCACAACCCAGCGGACTTAACTTTCATATACCTGTCAAATTATCAGCACTCTCGACAATCACCTCCGCCTCGATAGCAGAGTCAGTAGCGTGCACTAAGCTGGTGGCTCCGACGTCTCATGGCGTCTGAGCTCTCTCTGCTGAGATGCTCAGCCATCGAGACGGACGGGGGATTTTTTCGCATCCTTTTTCCCTCTTCGTTACTTCTCAACATCTCCTACTCCCCATGACTCGACCACAAGATCGAGGAGTACCAGAATTCACTCTTCAAGCCGCCCAAAGCAGATATACTCATTCCAAACACCCGCATCTCGACAATCTTCTCCGGCTTGATGGCAAAGTTGGCAACGAGCATCCAGACAGCAGCCACGATGCCTGAGACATGGACGTGGCTCCGGCGAGGTTTGCAGCCATCCCTACGGACATGATCGTCTTCCTCCTTTGGCCGGAACAGTTCTTTGTGAGATCAATCTGCCGTTGCACCGTCTTGTTTTACGCCCAGCCCCGAGGAACAGTAAGCTATCCATACCCGTCAAGCTTCGCACACCTTACTGAGCATCTCCGCCTGGGTAGCGCAATCGACAGAGCTGGTGGAAATGAGGTGGCCGAACCAGGACGGAGGCGATTGATTTAGACTTTTCCCCTCCCTGCTGACCCTTGCTGCGGCGGATGTATGCGAGTGCACATATTGAAGACAGTTGACCAGACAGCAGGATGTTCGCTCGATGAGGGAATGCGACTATACATGCTGGGTTATACGATACATAGCTATGCAAGACAGACAAAACAATGAAACGAGTCCAGCGAAGGCCTGGAAGTGCCAGGCCGAGGAACGCGAACGCTGCAAGGACATGATATCTGGCTCGAGTAATTTTAGCAATGAAATATTCTGTAGTCCAGTACTGTTGACCCTTCAGGCCCCAGGTGATCTTAACACTTCCCACCCTGCAACTCCGAGATGGATCCCTTCTGCACCTGCTCCTCAATGCTCGGCACACTGCCCTTCCTCTCAAAGCTCAGCTTGCCTAGGAGACCGGTAGATGACTTGTCTTTCTTCTGATCTTTCTTCTCCTTCTTAGGCTTCGGCGCCGTTTGTGCAGGGGCAAGTCCAGCGGCTTCAAGGGCAGTCATCGTCCGGTCTGGGTCGGCGGCGAACTTGCTCGTGGGTACGATCTGCTTGCGCTTGATGCTTCCTGACACGCTACCATTTCGTTCGTTCCTGTTGTTGCTCATGCTGGATATGCTACCGTCCCTCGTACTGGCCTGGCTTGGAGTAGATCGCAGATTCTGGATAGGACTGGTGGCAGTGATGCTGTTGTTACTGGGCTTGGATCGAGGAGCGGGTACCAGGGAATATCCTCCATTAACGCTGCTGCTGCTCGGGCTCGATCGTAGCTGTGGCACAGCAGTGTGCTTATCCTTCGGCGGCGGTGCAGGAGCGCTCTCGGTCACCCGGTCTGTGGCTACTGGCCGTAGATCGGAGCTGTTGACTGTAGGTAAAGTGATGTTAGTATTCGCTGATGGCTCAACGGAGGTGGGAAACACATCGCTTGTGGCGACTACAGCTTCCTTCTCTTCGTGAAGTGGCACCAGGGGCGATACTGGCGTGATTGGCGACAGCTGAACTGGAGCAGCTGGTAGCGATGTATATAATGATGTTGATGGCGTTACCTGTGCGCGCGCGGCGTCCCCAGTGCCCGTTGTCGCACGCACATTGTCGGCTGGAACAGCCGGCGTGTGCTCAGCGGGAGGCTTGCTGCCTGGTGGCGCGACTTTCAAATCGTAGATGGTATGTCTCATTTTGAACGGCGCACGCTTTGAAGCTTCAGTCCCAGCGTTGGCTTCGGGCTGAGGTTGTTGTGCGGTCGCATGCTCCGGCACCTGTGCTGGCACCACTCGAGGATCGAAGACCGGGTTGCGGATCTTGAAGGGCGCCGGCTTTGGTGCCGACTGGGCGACAGTTATGCCGATCTCTTTCTGATCTGACGTTGGAAAGGCAGACAATGGCATGCCGTCTCCGCCTAAGAATCCTAACCTCGAGTCTCTTGTCGGCTTGTATTGCTTGTGTCGAGGTTTCGATGCAGATTCCGATGCGGTCCTCGAACTAGCTTCGAGCGAAGGAATGCCGGCTTCGGAGAATGGACTGACAGGATCTTCTTTTGGCGACTTCAGGTGCTTTACCAGCGGATTGTCAGAGAGCACACTGGCAGGTCGTCCACCAGATATATTGCCTTGAGATATGTTCAATGGATCCTGAGATATGCCGCCCGCGGTTGGCACATTACCGGCAGCTATCGATGTTTCAGGTCCCTGCTTCTGCACCGATTGCTCCACATGCTCGGCGTCTTTGGCTTCCATTAGCTGGTCGACGTTTCGTGGGAAATAGTGGTCCAGAATCGTGCTCTCCGGCCGTGGTGCGTCAGCGTACGTGACCGAATTGTTGCGTTCCGCAGCACTGTCACTGTGCTCGTTACTACTGTCCAGCGTCATGGTCGCTGAATCTGGCGATGTTGGCGCAAGCAGATGCTGAGCATTTCGCAGCTTGAACGGATAGGTTACGACACCATTATGCGGCCTGTTCCCATCCGGGTTAAGATGCGTCGCCTCCGTGCCGGGGACCTTGACAGCATCTTTGCCTGTATCGGAAGCGCTTGGGGCAGTGGCATCCGTGGTTGGCGAATCTGGCGTTTGGACGGTCTGCAGCTGGCTCTTTGCGGGGACTGAGGAGACCGTCCCGGCCACGCTAAGTGGACGCGTAGCAAACTTGAAGATGCTTGAAGCCTGACTTGATCGCCGGCTACTGTCCCATCGTGCGCCACCATACGCTGGGCTGGCAGGACTCAAGGTCGGCGATGCCGCAGACTTTCTCCCGACTTCTGTCTGGCCAACGTCTTTCACCTGGCGATAAGGACTGTGAGGCCGGAGGTCCTGGCTCTGCGCCCAAGGCGTAGTCGACGAAAGCACACTTGCGCTCGACCTCCTGCGTTGTGCCTTCGTCTCTGCATCGACTGGTCCATCGTTGCCGGTACCAGCTGGTCGCTTGGTGGTGGACTCACTAGTGTCGTGGTCTCGACCTCGCTCAGTCTCAACGCTGCTGGCTCCGCCCTGGGTCATGGTGCTTGGCGCTGTGCTTGCTGGCCTCTCGTCTTCGATGGCCTTATCATCGAGCGCCTTCTCTTCGCGTTGTATGGTGCTTTCATCGTGAGAGCTGCCCCAACCACTCCACATGGCCAGACCCCAGCTCTTGCCCTTCTTTTTCTCCTCCGGCGCAACACCTGCTTTCCTCCGCAGATACAATGCCGTGGGTGGCGGGTTCTCGCCACTGTCAACTGGGTCGTAACCTTCCTTTAGCTCTTTCGCTCGCTTCTTCATCAACTTCTTATAGTCATTGGCAAACTTTTGTTCACTTTCCATTCTCTTCGCAAGCCATTTCCGCACAGGACCTACCTTGATCGTTCCGATGGTCGAAGGATCGAGGTGTAAACTGGCTATGTTCGATTCGTGTGGGAGAGGGTAGATAACGCCGTGTCGGTTGACACGTTGCCGTATCATGTGATGCACGAATGGCGGTAGTTCATCGCCAGCTTTGCCCACGGCTCCGACAGAGGACAGATTGAACTGCGTTGATGTGACCCCATCGGCTCCAATGCTGCCGTACTCATTTTGTTGCTCCGCGCCGGCAGCGTCGGTGCCTTCTGCTGCAACTGGACCATCGGCCGTGCCGTCAGATTTGTTACTGATAACGGAGATGGCATCATCGTCCAAGATCTCAATGCCCTTGTGTTGAGCACGCGCCAGAGCCCAAGCACCAAACTGCGCAACGGACCTGTACATATATTTCGCTGGTCGAGTGAAGGACAAGGTGTGAGGAACGTGGCAGAGATCTTCCCAGACCTGGAGTTGTACGTCCGTCGGTGGATACTGGTTCAGTACGGTTCGCTGCGGGTCGTGCTCGTCCATGATCGCGTCGCTGGGAACATACCGTCTAGGATTGGCTGCTTTGTGCGCGAGATAGATTTGTTCATCCCTTAGGAGCTCCACACCACCAACTTGAATCAGCATCGGCGGCAGACCACCGAGAGACGGCTGCTGAACAGGCGACACGAGGGGGTGTGTCAGCAGATCGTTCTTGGCATACTGCTGAATCTGCTCTTGCAGCACCAACAGCTTGCCATCGATCTTGATCTCCAGACGTTCTCCCATGCCAGGCATTTGATTGAGGTTCGGTTGAGGCTTCTCCTGTCCGCCCACGTTGCCTCGACTGGCATTACCAGTTGCAGGTCCACTTGCCATGTCAGCCGGGAGCTCCACAACCTCGAATGGCTGCTCAATGGGCTGTGTAAACTTCTTTGCCATCTTCTTCGCCTTCTCCTCGGATTGGGGCGGAGGTGGCCATGCCATCGAGGGTTTGTGGTGGAAACCGTGAGGTGGAATGTAGTCGCCGTGGCCGTCGCCTGCAGTCGATGGGAATGAATGCGTCAGATCGACCCAAGGAGAGAGCAGGATCGTGCCGGCGGGCAGCGGACAACCCTGATCTCGCAGAGTGACCAAGACGCTCAGAACCATGCCTCCTCCGGCCGAATCGCCGGCAAAAAGGATCTGAGTCGGGTCGAAATGCTGCAGGAGGTAGAAGTAGGTCGCTACGCAGTCGTAGAGGCCGCAGGGAAAGGGAAACTGCGGCGCCAGTCTGTAGCGTGGGGCCAGGACTCTCGCCTTCAGCTTCCGTGCATGGCGTTGCATCTGGTAGCGGTGCTCGTCCACTGAGCCAAAGTAGTAGGCACCGCCGTGGATGTACAGGATGACGCGATCACACTTGATGCCCATGCGCTTGCGCTCATTGTAATCCTTTTTCATCTCGATCCATTCTGCGTGCAGTGGAGCTTCACTCCGCCTCCACTGCCACCACTTGTCGCCTCCTACACGCTCGAGTCCATGCGGGCCAAGCTGTTTCCGGACGATGTTCGCCGAGCGCGTGAGAAACTGTGGCGGGATCTCGACATCCTGCGTCTTGACCCACGTCGGAACTGGGACCCACTGTGCGGTGAAGGACTGCAAGTCTTCCACGCTGTGCTTCGCGCTGTAGTCGAGGAATTGGCGAATCAAGCGCAGGCCCTCGTGGTAGGAGATATGGGCGGTCGGCTTCTGGCGGAGAGGGCCTCGGTTGAGGAAGTGGGAGAAGTAGGTCTCGATGACTGAGGGTGTCACGGCTGTGGCGACGCCCAAGGTGTTGAAGGGCATTGGTGCTGGGCGTGGGCGTGGGCGTGGGCGTGGGCGTGTCTTATGCGGCCCAGTGCAGGGCGGGTCGTGTTACAAGGAGATGGTGTCGTCGGTGCTGATTTCAGTGCTACCTGTGCTCATGGTCATCATGGTGGCTATCGTCGATCGTGTCATTTCACAGGAGCGGCATCGTGCTGCGCTTCCTCGCATCCACGATTGTGCTCTCTACGCCTGAGCTTCCTGTAACGTGGAGGTAGCTACCTCGTAGGAGGAGACTGACGACGCGGATCAAGACGGCTCCGTGCAGGCGCGGGCTGGCAGTGCAGAATCAAGATAAGGTGGCGGTACCTGCATGACCTGAAACATTACATGGACTACGAGAATGTTTGAACAAAAGGAGTCGAGTCGTACGGCCGGACGTGCCCAACGACTACCAAAGTTTATGTGACGAGTAGTTGAGAGCTACAGGGCAGTACCGCTGAGCACTATTAGGAGGCAAAGCAATACATTACGCAGGGGACTGTCACCACGGATGCGGATGACGATGACGATGATGAGAAGCAGCGGAGAGCACCTCCACCAAAGATGACCGAAGATGTACAGTACAGTACATGTACAGTGTGCAAGCTTGTACCCCCGTACCCCAGGTTCGCCGCGGGGCTTGGCGCATCTGGGTGTACCGTGTCGAAGCTTGACGCGAAATAATTTCTGGTGGAGCGTGCAAGCAAGCAAGCAAGCAAGCAAGCTCGCTCGACACAAAACGGAATTGCAACGCTTGTACGCGCAAATCATCGTCCGAGAATAAGTCTGCCCACTGCATATCACTATCAGCATATACAAGCCAGCCCTGCGACCGTCAAACAACGATCCAACCCCGGCAGCGAGACCATTACAAACCCATCCAGCATGGCAACCGCGCCAGCACCCTCAGACCCTCAACCCACCGGCGGCGTCGCCCTCCCACCGACTCCCGACCAACTGCAATCCGCCTTCGACCACAGCATCTGGTACCTCCTCTCCCTCTGGCCCATCCTCCACGACGCCGTCTCCAACTCCTGGGGCGGCCCCGACAGCGCCGACAAACGCGACTGGTTCGCCGGCGCAATCTCCGATCTCCTTAACTCCCGCAAAGAACCTGCCGGCCCGGGCACAGATCAAGAAGACATGGAAGTCTTCCTCCTACAAATCATGCAAGACGAGTTCGATTGCTTTGTCGAGGACGAAAGTGAGGTGCAGGTCGCGCGCGATATCCTCGCGGTGTGGAAGAGGATGCGGGACGAGGGGACGCTGGACGCGGCGAGGGAAGTGGAGAGCAGGTATAGGAATCGGGGCCAGATGAGGAGTAGTATCAAGGTGCAGGAGGTGGATCAGGAGCTGGGCGAGGATGAGGAGTGGGACGGGTTTGAGGATGAGGAGGATGTGGAGATGGGGGAGCCGGAGGAGGCGCCGAGGCTGGTGCCCGCGACAATCAAGGAGAAGGTCCAGCCGGAGGTGGATGATGATGGGTTTATGAAAGTTGCTGGGAAGAGGAAGGGGAGGTGAAGGTCGGGCACGATGTCGTGATTTCGACGGCAGTCGATCCATCGCACGATGCCCACGCAAAGGAAGTCGTTGCGATGAGGATGGCAATCTCATAGCGATACCATTACGAAATATCATATCGGATGAGCTATTCTCACGACTTCCAGTCATGGCATTGGATGCTCAGACAACGGGATAATCAATACCGTCGCTCAACGACAGTGGCAGCGAATATCTTGATCAGCCGACGCGGCAGCTGTGGCGCTGCTCCACCTCAGCTCGACCCGGTATCTCAACTCGTGCACCATAACATCACGCGTGGGTTCATAACCCTCAACGAGACCCGACGGCTGTGCCATGACGGAGCAGCAGGACGTTTAGCATGGCCTCAGACTGCGCTGCTGACCTGGATTTCTCCCCACGCGACTGCCATACACTTCAAAACAGAGCGCTCCAACAGCATGCACCGCTTGGCACTTCAGAAACACCAACAACACCCGCCCAACTACACATTGACACGAGCCGCAATCTTCGCGGCACCAGTCCATTGCCCTCCGCTGACCGAGCCTCCATCGCCAACCGTCTGTACGCATCGCTGTCGCCGCTTGCCAGTTGGGAGACAAGAGTACTCGCCATACATCCGGGCCGACGTGGCGAGCCTCTTACTGCAGACCTACATCGTGCAGTGATAACTCACAAAGACGGCCTAGGTCTGACCTCTGAGGACAGAAACGAGGAATATGAAGCACTTTCTTACACTTGGGGATCACAGAACTTTACCCACGTACTGGTCTGCAATGGCATTGCACTCAGCATCACCTCCAACCTTCACGAAGCACTCCAACGGCTACGAAAGAAGAATGCGAACCGTTTCATCTGGGTTGACGCGCTCTGCATCAACCAATACGACAACGATGAACGAGCCAGGCAAATACGCAACCTCTTCGTCATTTTCAAGCGAGCCCGCAGGGTAGTTGCATGGCTCGGAAGGGCAGCACACAACACCAAGGCTGCCATAGACTTCGTTACTGTACTTATACGAGTAGTGTATAAACCTGAGCCCAATATGCCGAGGCACAAATGGTGGCAAGAATCAGCGGCACACGGCGAAGCCGAAAAAATCCTGAAACAGTACGATCAGCTCACGGTGCTCAACATACTCCAAGGACTCCAAGACCTTGCGAAGCGGGCATGGATGCGGCGAGCATGGGTCGTGCAAGAGGTTCATGCCGCCAGTAGCATCCGCATCAAATGCGGACCATACTCCGTACGATGGAAGGCATGGACACAGATACACAACAGCCTGCAGGCGGTCATCTGGTTCATCGAAGTACAACGACAAAGGCTCCAGGCATTGACGACTGCCAGCTATTTTGCACATTCAATCCGACGCCCTCAGGGCCGTGCCACTTTCAGTCTCATGGACTCTGTGCGAAGGACGGTCCAATCAGGCTCCGAAGCAGACTCAGCAGATGACTCCGATGTCGATATCTGCGATGGCGAGCCTGACTCTGCCGCAGTTGTGCAGGAGCTCTGGCCACATCGACATGAGGAACTTGACGCAATTCGAAACGTCATGGACTTTCTCACGTCATATGGACCCGGACACGAAGCACCCAAGAGCATGCCAGCCCGCGGATCATTGATGCCAAGCTCAGAGCGCGACAGAGCGGATACCAGCCTTGCTGCAGCACGAGCGCTCAACATTATTCTACTCCAGTCTGGTCACCTGTGCGCCGTGGATGACCGAGACAGGGTCTTTGCATTGCTAGGATTGACCCACGTGCCCATCTCGTACGGTAACGAAAGCGAGTCCAGCATTATCGGCATCAACGTCAACTATGACCGGTCAACAGCAGAGGTCTATCAGAATGTGACTAAATACTTCATGCAAAAGTGCCAGCATCTAGGCGTGCTGTATTACAAATGGACATCGGATAGCACCGAAGACAGTCTCGACAAAGAGACGATAGCGCTGCCTTCTTGGACGCCAGATTGGCGGCAGGTGAATCACAAACGATTTCTTGCCGCCATGCCACCACCACTGCAACATCCATGGGACTTGGTGACCAGCGATGCACTCGACAAACACCTAAACTGCCTGTACGACAAACCCAAGTTCCACTTCGACCGAGCAATAAGGAGTCAGGTGCCTCACTGGCCAGGAACTTACTTTGTGTCAACACCTGAGTTCAGTGGCCCCGGGGTGTTAAGGCTCACGGGTCGCAGTATCGGCATCGTCTCCAGGGTCGATGCGAGTGCAGGTGGATCAATCGTCAACATCACATTGCACCATAGCGGCTTCATGAACTTCTGCATCATGAGCAAGAAAGCGCACCATGCGCTGCCCAGCTATGCTCCGAGACCAGGTAGTCCAGCACCTAGTCAGTCACGACCACTTTCAGCTGCACCGAGGGAGAAGCAAAAGCCGGTTGGTCGATACTCGAGCTGGCGGGCATCGACCGCACCCGAGGAGAATGATATTCTTGCTTGCGTGTTTGGTGGGCTCCTCCCTTTCATCTTTCGCCCGAAAATCGAGGGCGGCTACGAACTCATCGGATACGCTTCTCCTAACGAAGCATTCGCAGGAGAGTCTCTGCTGGATCTGGTCACGAACTCCCTTCTTACAGCTCCCAGCCAGGTCATGGATGAGTTCGATGTGCACTAATTCGGTCGACAGAACGGACTGCTGGCTGCACATCTGGGCAAATACTGACGACCAGGTAGACCTCCGCTAACGTCTAGGTACAATCCCGCCAAAGTCGCTGTACTACACAGCTGTATCTTAACCTTAAAGTACTCAAAATGGGCATAGAATATTTAATCAGGAGTTGGGCGGGCCAATTTTGGTCGTTGTCATCGAGCACAAAAGACGGGGGTTTAGAAACTGCCCTCGCGATTTGACCATGTCGAATGTTGGCCTAAATCTGGCCAGAAACTTGTCACCTTTGATAAACAATAGCAGAAGTCTACCTGGTCGTCACCAGTATTCGACACACATCTGCCACGTTAGGTGCTTGGGCTTTGCTGGGAGAAGATCTCGAAATGTATGTCCGGTCTTGCTGGCATGCCCGTGCCGGAACCGAAGACGATCCGTGGTGAAATGAGGCCAGGACGTCGCGAATCAGACGCGTACTCCACACCATGTTTTTGTCAAGGATGGAACGTCGTGTGACGCAGCCCGCGTGGGGTCCTGACCTTCATCAGCATGGCTTTGCGATTCCACGACTGCCCGCACTGCCGTTCTGCAATAATGCAGCCCGATACCCGGCCGCTACTATACAGTGATCGCAAAAGAAAGGAATTAATTACCACAGGTAGGAGAGGCGTCGTACAGCGATGCGAAGCTTGGCCAAATACGCCAGGCTTTCGCAGTTTCATCAAGTCATGTACAAGAAACACCATGATCCCAACTTGCGGACGTGGTCGGAAGACGGCAAGCTTACATCCCTTTCCTGTACCTCGACATCATGGCAGTCCCGTCTGCAATAATCACGACAAGGCACAACAACATATTATGACCTGACCTCCGTCGCCCAGCATTCGGACGCCATCTCACCTCGCGGCGGCAGCGCATTAGTCCGCACAACAGCATCACTAGGCGTGATCAGCTCGAGATGCTCTCTGGTCATGCTCCAGCCAAGGCAGTAGTAGCTGTGGTCTCGACCATGACCGGGCTCGCTGTTGCGTTAGTCGCATTGAGACTGTACGCACGGATCTGGGTCTCGAAGAATCCTGGATGGGACGACACTTTTATTGTCATATCAGTCGTGAGGACGGATGTATCCAGAATGGATCAGGGCGCTGAGCTAACGACGCTGCAGCTATTCTCAATAGCGACGATGATCACGATGATTGTAGAAGTGGACACAGGGTTAGGACGCCACGTCTGGACGGTCGATAAACATGAAGCCATGTTGAACTTGCGAGCAGTGAGTGCTCCTACTCTAGGCTTGCTGAGATCGTCTAACATCACAACAGTTCTGGGCATCAATCATCGTCTACAACGTTGCTCTCACCTGTACAAAGCTCTCCATTTTGCTGCAGTATCTCCGGATCTTCCCCCAGAGACGTTTCCGCAACGCAACCTGGATCATGATCGGCATCGTAGTCGCATACTTCATCTGGCGCTTCTTCGCGCAAGTCTTCGCTTGCGTTCCACCAGCCGCATATTGGGATCACTCCATCAAAGCAAAACGCTGCGTCAACCGCGTAGCAACCTCCTTGGCCAGCACGATCCTGAACATGGTCACCGACCTCCTCATCGCCGGCCTCCCGCTTCCCATGCTTCGCAAACTCGAGCTTCCCACGCGCCAGCGCCGAGCTTTGATGGCTGTCTTCGCCCTCGGAGGATTCGTCTGCATAATCTCCATCCTCCGCCTGCCCTTCCTCTACACCGGAATCCACGCAGAAGACGTGAGCTACCACAACCCCATGGCCGCCATCCTCTCCAACGCCGAATGCAACGCCGGGATCCTCTGTTCCTGCATCCCAACGCTCCGCTGCCTCTTCCCGAAATTGTTCAACAACGCTTCCTCCTACATGTTCTCATCCTCGCACTCCTCTTCTGGGCTGCACTCGAAGAAACCCGGCCACGCCCTCGTAGCGGAATCTTTCACGAACCGTACCGCCAGTAATCCGATCAGTTCTCATGTGACGGGACCTGTTGGAGTCTCGGCAGCTTCGCATCATCCGGCGAGGAAGGTGTATGGGCATTTTCGAGGTATTTCGAAGAGGGATGCGGTGTTGTTGGATGAGGCGGATAGTATTGATCAGATTGAGTTGGAGTCGAGACTCGATCCAGGGTCCGAGGCGATTTATGTGAGGACGGAGATTGATCAGGTTAGCGCGGTACCTGAGGCGGCGAGTGATGGGGAGAGTTTAGGAGGTCCGGGGTGCGTTACAACGAGGAGTCATTTCTGATCGATGGGCCTCAGGAGATCTCTGGAAATCCGTCACCGACCACAGCAACAGGCATTATCTTCGAGTCCACCGCAGCAAACAAGCCACAGAGGGGATATAAGTTCCGGATGACCACCGGGACCGTCCACGACTCTAAAGTTTCGAAACATATCAGATATCGAGCACCCAAAGCAAATCATCAACCGACGACATCATGGGCCATGCAGATGACCTATTGACAAGATTCGACTGCTTATTGCAGCTCCCGAGACTGACCGGGCGCATCGAGCCCGACTTAGAAGTGGATGAACTACCCTACGAGGCTCCGGACCATGATCAAATCGCGGAATAATTCTGGAAGTGCGGCGCAGTCTCTCATTGAGCAGACTTAAGAGGAGCTGTAATCTTAATGGGTGTGGATCATTTGCGACGAGGCGGGTTCGAAAATTTAGGACTTGGTAAGCCCGTGTTGCCTTGTCACGGAGAAACATAGGCGATTCCAATAGGTTCGTGGAAGGGATGTTGGTACGGCGTGAGGTAGAGGAGCGTAATATGAGAGCGGATCCTGTGGAGAGGTGAATGCGGAATATGTGGAGATCTTTCGAGCGATTTCACGTGTGCCAGGCATAAAGGTGTGTCTTTTGAAAGGTATCATAGCGAACGAGCGGAAGAATAATATGTCGCAAGTCGGGTACAAAGAATCATCTCTCACCCAGAAGCCATAGCAAACAAGTCAAACACCTCACTCATATACCCCTTCCTCCCATCTACCATGGTTGTCTACCAGAATTGCCAACTCGACTCGCAACCACCATGGGCAACAACGGCAGCAAGCTCAGCAACGACAAAAAGAAAGCTATTCTGACCGAAGCTTATAAACTCGTCACACGTGGACGAACCACCTACCCACTTCCTCAGCCGGAATCCTCCGACATGAGCTTCCTGTCAGGACGGGCTTACAAAATCCTCGCGGAGTTGGAGAAGCAACTCGCGAAGAATGATACCGACTTTGATGAGATTCAGAATAAGTGTGAGCAGTTGGCAGGATACTTGAATAGCGCTTCGGTGGAAACGGGTCACGAGACACTATTCAAGAGCGAGGCTGTGGCGAAGGCGAGGGCAAGGGAGGAGGCGGAGGAGAAGGAGGGTGAAAGGAGAGACTAGGCGGGATGCACCGGGGTGGGATGGTAAAAGGTGGATATGGAAATTGACGGGCGTGTTGAACTGCTGTATCTGATTCAGTGAGATGTGTACATGAGAGCTTACGTCAGTACGATGTGTTGTATTGCCTTCTTGATCTGCGCCGCTTCGCTTTGGCGCTAAGCATGTGATTTCGTGCACGTGCACACACACGAAAGAGCTGCAGTTCTCTCAGGTTCTGGTCTTTTACCAGCGCACACCACACCGGCAAGCACCGTTTTAAGGTCGCCTACATTCTGCAATCAACCAACCTATACACAAATGCAGACGTTATATTCTCCAAAACACCAGCCAACACATCTAACATACCCTAGAAGCTCCCATCCGCCACCATGATCGCTCCAACCGACTCGCCCTCCTCGTCTATCTAGAGCGGTCTCAATACAGGCATTATTAGCAGCAAGACACATAACGACTAACTCACCAAAGCCCGCGAAGTCGTTGCACGTGCACGCAGGCAGTACCCACTACCACAAGACGCTGGAAGCATCGAGCACAGTAGGCGACTCGAAACCGTCATCACACAGCTGGAAGAGATTTTACGCGAAGAGAAGCCGCCATTGGACGTGCCGCAGGCAATGTCTCAGGAATTGGGTGGACTCCTGGATTCGCAGGATGCGAAAAAGTTCTATGCGGTGTGGGATGCGAAGATCGCGAAGGATAGGCAGGCTAGAGGCAAAGGGAGGATGGAGCAGAGCGAGAAGGGGTCGGAGGGTGAGAGTCAGGGGAAATTGTGCGGGTGAAGTCCCATGGCATGTGAAGATATCCGGGTCGACCACTGAACGACGCCGATTCTGTCTCGCTGCACATTCATCGAGTATGCATCAGCGAAAGGTACTTGCACCTTCCTCACAGAGTTGCTCTGAGCCGGGGTTAATCGTGTCTTACTCCGACAGATATCGACAATCATGTCTCGAATGCCGTGACACTGACACAAACGTCTAGCCACCATATCTCGCGGCAAACACAATCGCGCCGCGTACCTAAATGATATACTCCAGTAACCCAGCCTTCACAAGACCATCTTGCAACGAATGAATACATAAACACAACATGCTTCACATAACCCGAGAGCCATCTCTACCTACCGAAACCATCGAGAGAGCCCGCGCTCTTCCCGCACAGGGCCACAGTCTTCGACATTTCGCCAAGGCTCTCGGCTTCATGGTCATTCACCAAAACGTCAAGAAAATGACATCGCGCCTCGAGTATCTTATCGACTGGAACCCGATCCAAGATCCGCCAGGAATGGCTTCTTCACTGCTCCACTCTTGCGTTTGGCACTGTTCTGCCGAAGAGTGGGTACACAGACTCTGCGACGAGCTACACGATTTTCTGTTGAATAACGGTAACCAGGAAGCGGTATATGGGAAGATGGAGCTCACAATCGCCAGATGGAGAGAGTATCAGCTGAGGATCGACGACACCGATGAAGACATTGAATAGAGCTGGCGAAGAGGATGCTAATGCAGTTCTGATGCTGGTGGAACTGTCTGGGAGTGGTGACACCCTATACGTCGTCCAAGCTCATGCTACCTCCTTCCTATCCACATATTCCATCTCGGCTTCGAAGCCATCACTTGCAGTACCCTCCTCTTCGATCTTTTGCGCTCTCACCTCCAGGGCGTGAGCCTGCACCCTGCTTGTTCTCCACGGTGGAATCTTGCCGTCAAAGACCACGTCGATCACCTCGAGCGTCTTCTAAGCCGTTTGGGGATACGTGAAGAATATTTGCAAGATCATGACTGTGCAGAGCACGCCGAACGCAATATTCGTGTTCCATGTAATATTCTTCAAGGTCGGTAGGAGGAGGTATGCCAAGGCGAAGCTCAAGATCAAGTTTGTCGCTGCTGAGAGACCGACACCCTTGGCTCGATACGTGCAAGGGAAGACCTCACTGCAGTAGACCCAGCCGGTGGGAGCCAAGGTGAGACCGGGCATACCAGTGAAGATACAAGGGAGGACGATAATGGCCTTGCCGGGAGCGCCGGTGATTTCGAGCTTCAGGTTCTCCTTGCTGAACACGTTCGAGACACGTCTGCCGTATGCTGCCGTAACGCCTGCAGTGCTAAAGTATAGACAGCCGCAGATGACGGCGCCTCCAACCAGAAGTTGACGGCGTCCGAAGCGGTCGATGAAGGGGAGCATGACTCCAGTCGTAACGAGGAAGATCACGTATTGGATTGCGGGTGAGTAGAGGTTGACATTGCCGTTCAAGCCCGCCATCTGGAAGACGTACACAACGTAGTACATAGCCTGTCATCATCGGTAGGACTTGTCTGCTGTCAACCTCGTGGGCGGTTACATACCACGTTGCCTCCAAAAGCTGCGGCCACATGTGTATCCTCTTCCAGATGCGTGGGCCGAAAATTTCGAAGAAGCCAACACCCTGAGCATTTGCAGCGATGTGTTGCGCTTCGCGCACTTTCTCGAACTCGGCAAGCACCACTGGGCCGTTCTTGTTGCCGTTGCCGTGTAGGCTGACAAGGATATTGAGCACTTCTTCCCATCACTCTCGACCTGCAAGCCACCGCCGGCTCTCGAGGGGCAGAACGGTACGAAGAAGAGGTTGATGGCTTGGGATCCCAAGCGACGCAGAAGGCAGCTGGTCCCTCGACAGTCTGCGCGAATCTATAGCAGATCAAGTACATGATCAAGACACTCCATTCGATAGACCATTGCTGGATTCCGACACTTCGTCCTCGGATTCTGCTAGGCGCCAGTGCGGCCAAGTACAATTCTGCCTGTGATGAGCTGACCGACACTCTGCGAAGAGCAGACGATAGCGCAGCCGACGACGAAGATGACGCAAGCGATCTGAAGCGCCAATTCGCGCCGCAATCTATCTGCCAGAAAGCCAGCTGCAATGGCATCAATGAAACTGCCACCCCTCCTCATAGACCCGCGCCGGTGATACTGCCTTGAAGATCCGTAGACAGACTTCCCATGGTACCGAAGGCGGCCAGAACATAGATGTCAGCAAAGCGATACATGTAAAAGGTAGGCTCCGGCCAGTATCGACTGACGACCAGCAGCAAAGAGGCGTCGTTGTGGCAACAATGGAAATCTGGTGGCGCGTTGTAGAGAGTGACATGCCGAGATACGCACCAACACACCGAGCCTCGCTAGCCTACGGTCACGCCTCTCGCTCGTGTCCCTGCACACTTTGCGCAGATGGCGCTTGACAGCCCGGATATATTGCCGCTACATTGTTCGGCTCAAGGCGAGCTGACCAGCGAAGAAGTGGATGCTTCACGCCCGGCATAGTCAAATTGGAGTGATGTTATCGTACCCGACATGGCTGGCACGAGGCTAAAGCGTCTTCAGCCGCGAGCGTGCGATGACGGTGTTCATTGGTGGAAGATACTCTAGAGGAACGAGACGACAAGAGCTGGAGAGATTGTGGAGGACTTGGAGAAGCGGTCTTGGCAACATGGGCAACATGGGCAACATGGGCAACGACGTCGGGAACGACTCCTCTTCTCCTTTCACGCCGAAACTCGTCCTTTTTCCCTCTCCGTTAAGAAGTGCAGACATCTATCTGATCGACAGCCAAGTCTGCGCTCCCTAGAAATGCCCCGACTTCCACCTATCGCATTCGCGCGAGCACATCTCAGACCGTACGGATCTGGAAACGAGCATGTCAGGCGCATCCTTACAGGAAAATGCCTTCTAGTTCTAGGCAGCATCGCCGGCATGCTCACATTTGGATGTGCAGTTAAAGCCAGAGACGTGCGCTGTAATCGCACAAGACAGGCTGGCGCCTTGAAAGCAGAATCGCAGTCATGAAGTTGGCCATATTTTCATCCGTACTGGCCATCGTGCCATCGCTGTTTAGTGCGGCCTATGAAGCATCATACTCCAACCCCCTGAGAACCAACAACGGTGGCGATCCCAACATTGTATATCATGAAGGCTTTTACTACTTCATGTCCACGAATTTCAACGACCTCTCGATGACTAGGGCCACGACACTGGAGGGTCTGAAGAATGGCGAGACGAAGCCGGTGTGGGTAGATACGACGCCCGAGCGATGCTGTAATGTGTGGGCACCAGAGATGCACTACATCGAGGACGCGTACGTATCGTGCGGGCATACCAACACTATACATAGACTAAAATTCTCAGATGGCACATCTACTACTCCGCAGGCCCGAACCCACTCGGCGAGCAGCGCTCTCACGTAGTGAGAGGTGGCAGGTCACCTTGGGACACCTATTCCTACGCAGGCCAGATCAACACCAGCGGCTGGGCAATCGACGGCACAATCCTCCGCTTCCCCGATCAGAACTACTTCGTCTACTCCGGCTTCCAGCCCAACGGCAAGCAATCGCTCTACATCGCACCTCTGACCTCCGCGATCTCCATCGGCGCTGCAAAACTCCTCAGCAGCCCCGAGGCGGACTGGGAGACACAGGGTGTCAATGATATTGACGTCAACGAAGGCCCGTCCGCTCTGTACCATGGAGGCAACACATATCTCACCTTCTCTGCGTCGTACTGCTGGACGTCCTCTTACGCCCTTGGCCTGTTGACGTACATTAGTGGTGACCCTACTGAGGCGAGCAGCTGGGAGAAAACGGGTCCAGTGTTCTCTTCAGCGAATGGACAGTTTGGTACGGGACATAACTCTTTCTTCCTCAGTCCGGATGAGAGCGAGGTCTGGAATGTGTACCACTCTACGCCGGATGCCGATGGCAACTGCGGCGCCAATAGGTATTCCAACGCGAAGGTTGTGGAATTCAACGCGGACGGATCGCCGAATTTTGGGCAGGCGCCGGCTTTCGGCACTGTCCTGTCTGGGCCAAGGGGCGAGTAGAGGGGTGAAATCCTGAGCATGATGATGGATATATTTGATGAACATGGTCTGGCAGTGCAGTTGAAAAAAAGATTACTGTTCATGTGCTCAGTGAAACTCTATGACAGCGTACAAACACTGAAAGAATACGAAATCTGGCTGCTCATCTCGCTCTGTCTCTGCGTGGACACCACTTCAAGTACCAGCATCAAGCTGCGGCACATTGTTCCTCGAAGTATACACCCTCCAGTCGGGGCAAGTTTGCGCGGCTACCGACTCGATAATGCCTCGATCACGGCGAATGTCTTCAGGTCGTTCCTGGGATAACAGTTAGTGTCATTCGTCCCACGCTGAAGTACACAATCTTCACTTGCCAGAACATTGATGTACATGCCACCACTCAAATGCCACGCAATATGGCAATGCATTGGCCACACACCCGGATTGTCGGCAGTGAACTCGATGACAAGGTAGTACGGCGTGCCCGGAGGTCCTCCGGTCGTCGCAACAGTGCTTCCATTAGGCGGCATGGCCTTGTCCATCAGATGCACGTCGCGCCTCTGAGGATTACTTGCCCGCGTGATACTCCCATCCCACTCGCCGTATCCTTCGGCCAGAACCCAGAAGTTGTGGCCGTGGATGTGCATTGGGTGAGGAAGCGGCGCCGCGATGCTATGGAGGATGAGGCGGATGGTTTGTTGTTCGTTGACGCGACGGTAGGGGTAGACGTTCTGTTGAGTTGGATATCTGCTCTTGCCGCGGGAAGCATCGAGGAGGATTGGGTTATTCCAGTCGGCGCGGAAAGAGGAATTGTTCATGACCCAAACGAATTGGCCAGTGGAGTTTTGGATGTTGGTCATGTCGATCGTTGTCGTGATTGAGGGCTGGGAAGGACGATCGTACTGATAGAAAGGCTCGGTCGAGGTTAGTGCGTCATTGCCGCAGTTGTTGTCCTGGACCGGCGTGGCCTTTGACAGAGGAACAGCGTTGGTGTTTGCTCGCTCGTAGTAGATAGCGGCCAGGGCATATGGTTGGTTCGGAAAGCTGCAAAGTTGACTGATCTCGCTGCGCATCCAGTAAGCGCCGGTTGGCTTCCCAGTGCCCTCGACGATGATATCAGTACGTTGGCCGACGCCAAGCGTGACCCAAGTCACTTGGTACGGCTTGACCGGAATGAAGTCGTTCGCGATGACTGTCATCTTGTGCTCATCGATGGTAAATCGCTGAATACCCTCGGCGCCGCTGTTGATAAGTCGGAGGCGATGCCTCTTGCCTGATCGGAACTTGAACTTGGAAACGCCTGCATTCGGCGTGCACTGCTGGCCATTTGTGGCTTGCGAACAGTCGTAGTTCATCTTGCCGTTGATCAGATTGTTGTCAGATCTTGGAGTGACTCGTTGCCCGAGCGACTCTGCGAGGTTGGCCACGTATGAATCATGGTAGTAGTCGTTGATCATGACTGGACCAACATCAATGTCGTACTTGACGTGATTGGGTCCGTAGATGATCATTGGCCCGAAGACACCGTCAGAGTACTGTGCCGAGTAGTGAGCATGCCACCAGGAAGTGCCATACATGTCGGCGCGGAACCGGTAGGTGAAGGTCTTTCCAGGAGCGATTGGGCATTGCGATGCGCCAGGAACGCCGTCATACCAAGGTGTTTCCTTCTGTATTAGACCATGCCAGTGAATTGAAGTGCCTTCATCCTCGAGCCCGTTGTGTACCGTTACCTCAAACCAATCGCCCCAGTTCGCTTCGAGGAGTGGGCCTGGGTATTGACCGTTGACGAATATGCCTTCTTTGACCACTCCATCTGGCGCCATGACTTGACGATGTACTGTCCAGTCATATCGGCGCACCTTGCCAGTATCGGGCATGACAGGTGGTGGACCTCCATTGGGACCTTGGGGCGGTTGGCCAGGGGCGGGTGCAGGGTAAGAAGGCTGCACTGGCGAGATCTCATAGCCGGGCTTCTTCAAGACGTTAGACTTTGTTGGTTGATGGCGTGCGTGTAACGTACATTGCTGTCTAGGTATGGAGGTAGCGATGGCTGGTCGATGGTACCCCATTGGCTTTGTCCTAATGCATGCAGCGTCAGTGAAAAGTCGCAACAAGGTACCAATGTTCCTCACCATTAGTAGCACCTTGTGAGAGACCTGGGATCAATAGTGTAGCACCAAGCAGACGAGTGAGCAGTCCAGCCATATTCTGAAAATCACGCGCAAACTTGCACAAACCAAAAAGAGAAAGAGAGACGACTGGGCACACTAACCTTAGCCGCATGGGCAGCGAGGCTCTTATACAACGGCGGCCATGACCATACCAGCAACTTTTGAGTACGCTCGATGCCACTGACGGAAATTGCCTCCATCGTCGCCACATCGAACTGAGTAGCATGTCTCTCTGTGGCTTCCCTGTATGACACAAAGCTTCGGCAGAGATTCCTATATCTGCAGGTCTTCACGTGCGCGATACCCTGTACGTGCCAGTATCAATTGAATCTCTGAGATGCGCATAGAGTCGCCAGGAGCTCGACCTCCTGTACATTTGGCATCTAATATCCCAGATGTTAGTGCAAACTCAGGTTGGCCCTGATTGAGACTCGCCGGTCTGATTGTCGATGCCGTGTGCCGATTCTGACATGCAATGCTGCACAACTTTAAAGCTTTTGCCGGATCTAAGGAGCCAGATGTTTCATCAATGACTCAGTTCCGCAGATGGCGGTTGATCCTAGGGCTGGCCGCGAAGTCATCCTTTCCTTGTTTAGTGTTGCTATAGCACTGGTCGAAAAGGTGCAGAATCCGCCGCCGCGAAGTGCTTGCTTTCTGAAGGCTGATAGATCCTGCTGTCGTAAGCAACCTTGACGTGAAGCAGATCGATGACGGTGCGTTAGAACTCTGCAGGTGTCGTTGTTTCGAAAAAGGGCTTCCGTAGCCTTTGACGATCACTTGGCGGCTAGGTGTGCTGCTGCACGTGATGCCGGAAGTCTATGGGCAGCCTCCCATTATCGACTACGGGCCACCCCAAATCTGACTAATCAATCAAATCCCATCAAATGGTGAGTTCCTACCCCCCGGCCCTTCGCTTCACTTGGGTCGTCTCACGAGATCCTCCCTCGCTCCGGGCCCCCTCCTACCCTGGGCGCCTCCCAATTTTGCTGCGGCTACAACAAACATAGAAGCTGTCAGCCCTCGCCGGGCGGGCATACCATTTTGAAGTCCTAGAGAGCTAATCAAATTTTGAGCGCTGACTAAGATTGGGGCTGCCCATAGGAAGGTCCACGTTGGAACGAGTCCAGTTCGGGGCCCAGCGGAGGAGGCAAGGGTTCCTTTCTGGTTTCACTTGGCACTCCTGCACCCCCGAAATATCATCGCACTTCAAGGATACATCTCGCCCTTCGGCATCCAGACGATCTCTTAACAACATAACACCAAAGCTGAGCAGCAACCATGATGCTTGCCGTTCTCTCTGTCGCCAGCGGGTTCCCCGGTGAAAGCTCTAGGGAGATGACCGCCCATTTGCCCTCTGCCTTGGCTTAAGCTTGACACTCATGAGCCTTCTTGACACTCGACGAAACAGCAGTCTCTTATGCCAAACCCACGCCTTCGAATATGTCTTCTGCGACTTCTCTGGAAAGTTCGCGTCAACGAGCCGCTCTGCACCCAAGTTCCACGGGACGAACATAAGGTCCGCGAAGGTCAACTTGTCTCCTACCAGACACGGCTGTCCTGTCCTGGAGAGGTGCAAGTCGATGCCGCTGAGAGCACGCTTGATCTCGTTCTTGTAGCGACCAATTACGCTCGTGAGATTCTTCTCGGGATGGGTCTGCAATCTCCCCGTCCGCGGTTATCTCGATGATGGCGACGTGAAACACCTACGAACTGGACCCAAGCTGCATGCCCTTTACTTCAAGTAGGGGCCTGCATCGGGAAGAATCATTTGTCAGGTACGTCCAACTCTGTGATCGACACTGATCGTCAGTATGCTCGTACCTTGACCACTCATCTGGAAGGCCTTCCATTGCTTCTGCACATACTTCTCTGGGAAACTGCCACAAGATATGGCATGGTTCTTGTCGTATGTGTCGATGAGATACTCGATGATTGCACCGGACTGGCATCGGTCAGTAGATGTTGACTGTTGTCACCAAGTCTGCATCACGAACCTCCCAAAGTGTGACGCCGGTGTTGGGATCTTCAATGGCGGGCACGCGACCATTTGGATTGGCCCTGATGTATGGCTTCCGCTTGATCTTGCTGAACTCGATATACTCGAATCTCATAAGGAACTTGAGGTTCTTCTAGAACGATGACAGCCTTCGTCGGGTTTGGCCCGGAGACATGGCCATAGAACCTGATCGGCGTGGAGGTTGACATATTGTTTTGGCCGCGGTCGGTGTACTGAGTCAGACCTCAATTGAGGTGGTATGCTCGCACAATGCGGATGCTGCATAAGTGTCAGGCCAAATTCTTGGGCTTCTTCTCCGCCTTTTTTTATGACCGGAGGCATACACACCCACACCCAACCCAACGTGATACAAGCCTACAAGCAGGGTGTCGCATCGCAAATACATTTTACGCAGATAACGTCTTTGACACGCAAACTTCGTGCGACTATCCTCTGAACGGCTGAGTCTCTACCAAAATATATGGTCCTGGCATACCTCGCGCGACTATGACAAACCGCCTCGCAGTGTGACTTGTGTGCGTGGAACGTT
The DNA here is from genome assembly GCA_001297265.1 of Mycosphaerella arachidis. Taxonomy (NCBI): domain Eukaryota; kingdom Fungi; phylum Ascomycota; class Dothideomycetes; order Mycosphaerellales; family Mycosphaerellaceae; genus Mycosphaerella; species Mycosphaerella arachidis. The sequence goes on from LIHB01000021.1 coordinate 125,376, forward strand.
ATTCGCACACACCCTGCTTACGACCGTGCGCAACACGCGCCAGACTATCCCACAGTTGACCATGATAAAACCGGGGAATCTACCGAGATATGGGTTCAACTTCGAAAGCTTACACCTGACACGATGCTTTTCGGACTGAATGAAGAAGTGTTGTCCGAAGTGGTGACAGATTCCAGCGGACGTCGTACCTCATCGCCGAAGCCTGCAACCCTTCGCCCGAGTGAGTGACTCCAGCTCGGCCAGGCCTCACTGGAGGATATTGTCGCCTGCTCCGCTCCTGCGCTTCCAACTCCAGAACGATGCTGTCATCCTCGTTTCTACGAATCCGTAAAGTCGCGCTTTCCGGAGCTCGACGATGTACCAGTCTCGCTGGCCTTCACTGAGGACTCCAGGATTGTGGAAGAAGGGAAAATAGTTCCGCTTCGTATCTTTCGGCCGGGTTCATGGCGATGGGTGCTTGGGCATAGGGGCGCTATGTGCTTGGTGCGAATGGGACTATGGACTGCTTTGTGGAACAATCGTTGCTGCTCGGAAGCTCTGCCTGGGCGTCTTCTCCATTGGTCGCGTTGGGTGCTCGAGAGTCGGTTTGCTCTGGATATGGGGCGACGGGAAACGTACGTTGCGTGGTGGAATGATCTTCACTGTTCGGAGGCTCCTCCTGCGCCTCCTCGCTACTCGCCTGCTCAGAGCTCTCCAAGTTGAGGCGCTCCATAGCCGCAGAGTCGGGAGTGGCAGAGCTCGTTGTAGATGACCTATTGCTGTTGAAACCCTTCGCATCTTTTTTGACGCCGCTCATAGCTTCCGCGTAGGACTTGGATAGCTGAGGTCGTAGAAGTGGTAGTGATGAAATGTTCCGTCGCTGATTCGTAGCTGTTCAAATCCTGCCACTCGTTCTCAGCATCGTCAGGATTGATGTTTTTTGCGCTGCTATTATCTGATGCCTCGGAGTTAAGAATTTGCTGAGGATGCTCGTAGATCGGTGCTGGGCCCAAGTGCAACATAATGAGCGGGCTTGAGAAGCTGTAGCGCAGCGTACGTTTGATTCAACCCATCGTGAGCGCGGCGACCAGGTGGCAGGGCCAGCCGTCTTCGGGTATCCACTGCAATTGCTATCAATCCAGCATGCGCAGGTGCCCAGCAGTGCTTGGCGGAAGTCGCGATTGCCTTAGATCTTGCGAACTACAGGTACCTGGTAGGATGCACTTGCTGACTACACGGTCAGTAGAATTTATCTCTCGGTCTGAGAATCGTCGTGTGCTTCGATCCGCGATTTTTGCAGATGTATAGCTTGTTCTTGCTTCGACTTGGCATTCCGAAGGCGATTTCATCTGAGACCGAAATGCCAAGCGTCAACCGCAAGCACAATCACTTCGACAGTATATCAAAGTTGGTGAAACACAAGCTACCAGGTGTGAGGCAGACAGGATTGTGGAACAGCGCCCAATTTGGGGGAGCGTTGAGAGCACCACTTTCGTAGCTAGAATCGCGAATCCATCTCATCGAGGTCCTGCATGCCCTCCTCTTCACTGCTGGCATGACCACTTTCATCCTCATCACCGCTATCTTGAACCACATCCGCGACCTTGTCCTGTATCGAAGCTTTGCTCAAGCTGGCTCCCAGATCGCGGGTGTCTTCCGGTGTGATGCCCAGTAATTTTGCCTGCTCTGGTGTCAGATCGACTATTTGTGGAGCGAACTCGCCAGTCTCGTCGTCCTCGTCAAAAGCTGTCCGTTCCACTTGTACTTGCTCGCCATCTTCCAGCTCCAGTACGCCTGCCCGAGCAAAGTCCTCGCCAAACTGCCAGCCATGATCTTGCCTGAGATAGTCTTTCAGATCATCTAATTCGTCGACGACATCTGCGACTCCGGTGCCATTCATACCTTCGAGACCTCTTCGGAAGCGGACCAGGAGATTCTTGAGCAGTGAGCCACTTTCATCTGCCAGATCTATCAAACCTCCCTCTGCATCTTTGCAGTGCTGAAGCTGGAGTCGTAAAGCAGATATGACATTGACGAAGAAGCCGGCGTTGTCGGACACCGCGGACTTGCACGTGAAAACCAAGGTCAAGATTCTTCGCCACTGTTCCAGGCAAGAGAAGTTGTTGATCGTGAGAATCATGAGAAAGCAGAACTGCAGTTCTCCAATGATCTCATTGACGTCTTGATCGGCGCAGTGGTGATTCTTGATGTTCTCGAGCGCCCAAGAACGATCTTGCGCAGCTTCTGTCCGCTCGCGTCCTGTTGCGCCCTCCCGCCACGTTTGCTTGAGGTCGATCGGAAGCAAGGACAGTTCCTTATCTGCTTGTAGCTCTTTCAGGTCGTGCTCATCTATCCCGGGTATGTCTTCGAGGTCGCGCTTCGCCGAACTTGCTGACGTGAGGGACCATCGAGTCGAGTCGCCACCTGTGATACGAGAGAGTAGTGCTCCGGTGATCGCGGACGTCAGGCTGGGCCAGTCATTGATCTCTTCTTCATCGTCTTCGTCATCGGCTGTGGGCGTCTTGGATGTCGTCTGTCTGTACGGTGTCAAGCCCTCCCGCCAGATGCTGCCCAGGTTTGCTCGCCACCGCAGTCGCTCGGCGTCGTCGGTCTCCGCCTTCAATGTCTCGTTGGCAGCATCCCATTTTGTAATGAAGAGTGGGTTATCGTGAGATTCCGCTCTGCTGGGTATGCGGAACCACAGTCCATGCCTCTCGGAAAAAGCGCTGGTAGTGCCTGTGAAGGCGAAGTGAAAACCTGCCGGCAGATCCTTCACGCCGCGAAAGCGTGGTGTCACGGTGAAGGAAAGTAAGTCGATCCCTGCAAGTGCCGACTTTGGCAGGTCAAGGAGCAGCAGTGCTGGAGTATTTGCTGTCTCCATTGCGCTGGTGTTTATGCTTGGTGAAGTCGGAATGTGCCGAGAAGTTGAGAGACCTCGTCTGGTCTTGTAGCCGCAAAGACAAATTTGCCAACTGATCCAAACAAGGCCCTGATTCTACAACATCCTTATTATGATGTTACTGATCATGAGAAGCAAAAGATATGACCCAAATGTCAAGTCCTGGACCCTGAATTCATCTGTCGCCTCGGAGCCGTCTGATGTCCCTAGATAGTTCTCCTGCGAGGCATATGCCGCCCTGCATCATGTATGCACAGCACAAAATGGAAATATACACGTACTGGACTGCAAAAGGAGTTGTGCCAGAAATGCCGTGGTCTGGCAAGAATCCTGAAATTCGGCCAAGGTCCATAGAACTAGGGATTTCATAAGTTTCGATGTGTTCAGAATGGCAAAAAGAAAGTTGCTTTACAGCGTGGACTGGAAATGTTTCAGTATTACTCTGCATGGTGGTTCAGAGGAAACAACCCCATAAGAAGAATATGATATCGCCTCAACCATATCATATGGTCACGTGGGCGATCGAAACCCAGACTGTGACCGCTGCAAGCAGATGGACGCATCGACCTGTGGCAAGAATTACAACATACCCTTCCATCCAAGTAAATGGCAAAGCGGACCTACATTGTTTCCATTAGGATTCGATGCTCTAACCATGCTAGCATCGATGAAATTCACGCGCTACAAATGCGTCACGCCCAGCGAAGAGCCGCAGGATGAAAACTGCTGGCGATGACGATGCGCCTACCGATAAGGTATGCCCTACACGGCACGTTGTAGTCGCTTCTTCTATCAAGACCTAGGATGAGGCGAAGCTCCTGTAGCACCCAATTCCGGCGCGAGGTCTTCAACGAGGTCATTACACGTATGCAAACTGCGCAGATCGACACCATTGGCCTTCCTGACCACTGCTTCACTTCCCGATGCTTGCCGACGAGACCACCATGGCTTCCATGCTGCAGCTCGAGCCTTCAAGTGCGGTCACACTAGGTTCTGAGCTTGGAGAACAAATCCTCTATCGGCGTTCCTTCCGCGTCACCGCTACGTGTTAAAGGGTCACCAGGCATCGAGAGGTGGCCTAGACAGCGGCGGAGCATGCCAGAGACATGTGTTGCACGACGCGCCTCGCTCCCCCTTCTACGCCACTTTCCAAGACATTGACATGTGCTTGTCGAGTATAGCTAATGCCTCTGTGTTTGACAGCGAATGCCCTCACACGTATCATCGCTATATGGCGTGGAAAGGGCCTGGTTAGTTCACATGCACATGCTCACTCCCCGCCACCACACGCTCAACTGATATCATCGCTAGAACTTTGCCGCACATGAATAATGGCAACAGCAGACTGAAACAAGAGCGTTGAAAAGAACTTGCGCTATGTCGGCACTTCGCCAGTGTCTCAGCGTGGGCACGATTCTCGCAAGACTTGAAGGGCCGTACCCGGAATGTCTATGGTCGGTCCATCCAGGCACTAGGTGATGGTGATCCCCACGCGATACACAATTGCGCATGCTATACTGATCTATAATATACACCGAAACACGCCGCCCACCACGACGACAGCGCCGAGCTACTACGGCAGTATTTGGAGACCACGAAGCTTCTGATGGTGCCCAGTCTCGAACGCAGGGCCTGTGGTGTTATGCGTGGGAACTTTGCCGGTACCTGGAGCGGACAAGATTTCCTGCCCATTGTAGCGGACCCACCGATCCAGTACTGTACTGAGCCCGAAGAGATTCGGAGCCCTGGAAATAAGGCTAAGGGAGCTACGAACGACGTCGAACCAGAAGAATGCTACATGCAGGTCCCGTGCTTTCACCTGGGGCTGGACAAGTATCAGGCTACAGCTCGGGAGTTTCGCAGAGTTATTGATATGTCCACGTGGCAAGTCTCACTGCTAATTGAGGTCGCTCTTGAGGTCCTAGAAATCTGGGGTCATGGAGAAGCCGCGCTCTGAGCTGTGTCAAACCATCCTCGACGCCTTTCAGCAGCGATGGGGCTCTTCCGCATGTCCTGCAGAGTTGGAGCAGGCCAATTCGGCTTTGTCGCAGCACTTTCAAACTCGAGCTAGTCGCTGGACAAAAGACACAAAAGGGGCTTCCAAGAAGCGTTTCGATGTTGAGCAGATTGTGGTGAATGCATCAGGGTATGCATCGCTGTACATTGACAAATCCAATAATGCTGGCAAGTGCTTGTCTCTCAACGGCAGCAGATCCTCAGAAGAGTTCGCCGTGGCTGCCAATGTCACGGGCAACGACCGCATTCGTACGATCCATTTTGTGCCCAAAGGTGTCGATGTGCGCAATCTCGACGATGACTCACTGCCTTGGAAAGCTGGTGTCGAGAATTCAGCGGTCCCACCTTCCGGGACACGTCATGCTGCACAAGGCCATTCTTAACGCCAAGAAAGACGATATGGATGATCTTATCGAATGATGGGAGGCCGAGATTGGGCTCAACTTTGACGCGACTTTTCCCAATTCCGGCATGGAGGCATGTATGGACTGCTTTCTGCATGGAATCCGCTGCTCCAAAGCTCCTCTCCCTGGCTGTAAGGATAGGGGCGCTCTGCGATGCACGTCCAATGCCGTATCTGGCAAGTCGAACGATTCGAAGTACGGAAATACCGGAGCAGCCGCCGCTCCGCAGGTGTCACCGCCATCGGCATCGGATCGATGGTTCAAGAAACAAAAAGCGGCGAAAGCATCCGCTCCTGCCCCCGCCTCGACCTCAGCGCCAAAAATTTCTGGCTCCAAGCGAACGACATCAATAGGTGGCTCAAGTTCAGGCGTTTCCGAGCCTGGTCTGAAGCGCAAGCTTGTCGTCCAGTCCACGGCAGATCGCAAAGGCAAGCTTAAAGCTACTTCGAAGACTACTCGAGCCGGTACACCAAAACTATCAGTAACAGCTGCATCACTGGGAAAGCAGTAAGGCACTGTCAGCACCGAGACTGTGGGACGTGGTGCTCGACGCACACCATGCAAGATTGCCCGAAAAATCAACTTCGCCGTACGACCATGCATGAACTGCATAAGTGCAGGCAAGCGTGATGGATGCCGTTCCGGAATTGGTCAAAGAGAGCGAGGAGTGGTTTTACTGAGACTACTAGACAACCATGGTAGGTCCACCAACCATAGCTCTCTCGAGCTCATTACACGGCATCAACAATCCATGCTCTCAACAACCATCGATCCTTCGAACTTACGTGTGTTGCAACAATGATACATGACAAGCATTCGTGACTCTAGTCATCGATCCTTCTTGTATCGTTAGATCCAGGCAAGTACGTACGGGCGCCAACTACCTATTCAACTCCGTCGAATCCCCAGTTTCGACTCCTGCCAAGTCACGAATGCTAATGTGTCTGCAAAAGATAGCATTATCTCGCACAGAGAAGTCCTTCCAACGCGAAGCTACATGCTCGTCAAGATATCAATCTTACTGCAGGACCGGTTTGAACTCTGCATCTCCTGAGATTGTCAGAAGACTTGGCTTTAATCCTCGATATTTCGACGCATCTCGTTTTCCCCGAGTCAACATCCCATCAACATCCACCCACTCAAGCACCACAGTTGAAATCATCAATGACTCCAGCATAAACCCTCTCCAGCGTCCTGTCAATAATCCCGCCGACCGTCTGCGTAGCACCACCCGCATGGAATTCAGCCTCATGCACAACAGCACAAAAGTGCAACCTAGTGAACTCCAAATCGCCGTCCCAGGTTTTAGGCAGGAGCGGTGGATGCCACACGCCCTCGCACTTCCAATCTAGCATAGGGAGCGAGTAGTCTGCGTTCAGATTGTTCAGGATTCCGGCACAGCCCCGGCCGCTATCATAGCTGACGCCAACGAAGGTCGTGAAGCAGAGCTTGAAGTCGTTTTCCCAGTCATCATTATTGCCCAGGCCATACCATTGGCGGACGCAGGATTGTTTGCCTCGTTCGGGGATGTCCGGTTCGACGTATTGGCGAGGGATGATGGAGGCTGAGGCAAGGGACAAGGTGGTGAAGGTAAGTAAGGCGTTGGTGATCATTGTGTGATTTAGTGGTTGGTTTGCGATTGTCGAATCTCTTTGCGAGGTACTGACTCCCGAGGATAGATTGATGTGTTTGCTTTCGATCCGACGGAAGCGATTGGAGTGTCATTTTATGCCGGTTGATGTGAACACAAAGAGTGACACACATGCCAAATGTCGAACGGGTAGATACTTCTCCAACCAGTGCTAGTTCGCAGTACTTCTGAGTGTCTACATTAATCTTGCATCCGTATGTTTGAGCTACGGCGTTTCCGGTTTGAAGGCATCGGGCCGCGTCACTTGTGGCCACGAAGGTATCATTGGAGAGTCAGTGACTCCTCCGTCACTTGACCAATAGGACACGTTGCGAGAATGATGGAGGCAGTGAAAACATTGGAGTCGCAATGTGTCAACTTGACTTCGACTGATCTCGACCCGGAGACAGCCTCGTTCCGTGTGTCGTCGGTTTAAGCTACGAAGCTACGACTCTGTTACTCAGCCAAGGGTGTTCGTCTGGAAGTAGCAAGAATGCTTGAAGTTGTATAGGTACAGTGACAGTTCGCTACTCTGCTTACGAGGACATCGCAGCAACGGCAGGAGCTGAGGAACCTCGTGGAAGCAAGAGACGATCAGGTATTCTGATTCTGACCTTGTTATTCTCTGAAGCATGACTGACCTCAACCCATGTGTGATTGCAACAGAAGATTCTCTCTTTCACTCGTCCTGAATCTTTACCACAATCTTCCTCCCCTCCCCCTTCCTCTTCAAGCCTCCAATGCACCCATGCAGACCTACCTTCTCAATCACATGTAAGCCCTGCGGCCTCAACTTCCCATCCTCCAGCATCTCTGTCAACATCAGATTTGGCCTCAACATAGTTCCATTAATCTCCTTGGCCTCCCCCCCCTCTTCCCTCCCCAGCATCCCCAAGTGAATCTCATAGGTCTTCCCACCCTCAAAGTCCCCAACACCGCTCCCGTCGTTGGTCGTGACGAAGAGTTTTCTGCTACAGGCTCTTGCGTCCCAGGCTCCTGCGTCCCAGGCTCCTGCGTCCCAGGCTCCTGCGTCCCAGGCTCCTGCGTCCCAGGCTCCTGCGTCCCAGGCTCCTGCGTCCCAGGCTCCTGCGTCCCAGGCTCCTGCGTCCTAGGCCCTTGCGTCGCCCTAGCGGCTTCGAACAGGAGCTTCGCAAGGATAGGACCTTCTGCAGAAGTAGCGTCGAAAATTTGATTCACCTTGGCCTCGCCGCCCGTGGCGACTGAAATGGCTGTATATTGTATTCGAGGTGGTAGTCGAAGGTCTACAATGCCTCTAGCTCCTTTACACGAGAGGCCTGCTTCGGTGCTCAAGATACAAGGACGCTGTGTCCAGCTTGAGAGAGAAGCTGTACAGCAGCACTTCATACACTCCCAGCACCGCCTAGGACGAGGACCCAGCTACCGTCTCCTTTGCGCTCTTCGATGGTGATACCGAACTCTCGACTGATCCCCAACGCAGCAGTCTGGAACGCACTCCCTACCATGACGGCCTCCAGCGCCTGCAAGTTCTTGAATGTACGCGTTGCTACGGCTGCATCCATGAGGAAGTCCTCTTGCGCCGTAGTAAACACCCTGACTGCCACTCTGCTGCGTCCCATCACATAATCCCCTTCCTTGAAACCATACCTCTCCCTCGCCTCGCCTCCCACTTCGACAACAACGCCGTAAGCATCAGCGCCCAGACCGGTGGGCCAAGACGTGACATGAGTGCCGTAGGCGGCGATCATCGTATCAAGTGGATTGACAGCGGTCCGTAATGATTTGACGAGAATTTAATCTGAAGCTGGTTCCGGGATGGAGACGTTAACAACGATCTCAGGCGAGGAGCCGAGGGTGGGTATAAGGAGGGACTTCATGGTGGATGCTTTTGGGGAAATGTCTTAAGGTGGATGGTGGTGAGATCGGTTGGTCGTGGTGGGCATGATATGTGATCCAGCTTAGCTAGGGCGGCGCGAGATGTGTGAGCCTTAGCTGTAGAAGGTAGGTGCTCTGTTCGCGGTGCATATGCACGAGACCAGGCATTGTCGGCTACTGTCTTAGAAACTTCGCTCGCAGATAAGCTGCACTGCCAGCCGGATGGTGTTCGAAGACAGGTACGAGCTCTGCCAGCGACCAGCGGCGCAAGTTGCAATGCTGTAGCACCGTCAGAGCTGCAAATATATGTTGAAGGAGCTTCTTGCCAAGTGTTTGGGAGGGCCGGACAATGCTGATACAAGTCATAGTAGGCATCGTGGCATCGCATCCGGCATACATTATGAAGCATTAGGATCTCTTGCTCGAAGCAGACAATTGGCCAGCTCCAGCATGAAATGGTCCGTGTTTTGGCCTGATCGACCGCGCCATCACCTTCCGCTCCGACTGGGAGGGTGCGCAGGTCCAACACCAAGCACGCTCTCATCACCAAGAAAGTTGGGCGCAAGCCCTACATCCGTCTCTTGCGACTCCCGTGCTCTCCGTCTCCTCCCCGATGCGCGCTCGCCTCGTCTGCCCATTGCTGCATCGCCAAATGCACTCATGACGACATTCGCCGCATTCTGCACAAAGTGATCGTTCAAGAAGTGGCCGGCATTGTTGCCAAGTCCCCAATTTTCAACGTCGGTCTGTCGTTCCCGCCGGGGCTCGTCGTCGGGATCCATCAGAGTAGCGAGCTGCAGTCTCCTGGCAAGCCGTTCATCGTCTCGTTCCTGGCGTCGTCGTGGATCAAGCTCATCCTGATATGTTGGTTGTCTACGCTCTCCACCTCCAGCAGCAGGCGGTGGTGGACCAGCTCCCACTTGACCAGGATCTGGCGCACCAAAAGCTCTTCGGTAGACAATCTGGATCGGCTCTGGTATGCGCCACTCATTCAAGCGATCCGCATCTGGAAGCTGACTATAGCTGAACCAGGGACACCCGCAAGTCTTCCACTTGGAGCCACAGACCATACAAAACTCCGCCATGCAGCGGCAGGTCATGTGGTTACATCCTTCTTTGAGCTCGACCATGGCATGGCAATTGTAGCATGTCTTCCAACCCTGCTCCTTTGCTTGGGCAACCAGCTTAGCCATTGCAGGATCGTTTGGGCACTCCTTCGATTTGTGCATCTTTGCATTGCATTGGGTGCAGACTTTCGTATTGCAGCGAGAGCATTGGGCGAATTTGCGGCCTTGGTAGGTGTGGATATGTGATGGCTTGATCCATTCGCCGCATTTTGGTGTGGGACAATAGATTCTATTTTTGGTATGGTACTCCTGGTACTTGCGGTTCCATAGTATCTTGAACTTGAGGTCGAACAGGCGGTCTACATGTTTCAGAGGTATGTGGTCGGTGGTGCAGCATCTAGGAGGCATGTGAGCTGGATCTTTCACGGACATTTCGAAGACACGCCTCAGACAGTCATGACACATCCTGTGGCCGCACCCTAGCTTGGCCGACTTCGTGATGGGGACGTCATCGGCAGCACAGGTCAAACACTCAACGAGACGTGGTGCGACTGGCACAGGAGACTCTGCAGGCCGTCGCAGCAGTGACGCCAGTAACGATGGTGTAGAGTCACGCTTGCTCGATCTTCTTGCCGGCGAAGACGGAGTGCTGTTGTCGTCTGCAATGGGCGCCAACTTGGTGGACGATGTACTGCTTCTCTTGCCCGATGCTCGGGAGCTTCGCAACGTCCGAGCACGTGACGGACGCATACCAGCTTGGGAGACACTGTCGTCAGGCATGACCTCTGTCTCTATGACTGTAGGGAGGCTCTGTCGCCTTGACCAAGTGCGCTGGCTTGAGCTCTGTTCGACATGGCTGTCGTCCGCATGCCTTGTAGATGAGCTCGCTGGTGCGCCATATACATAGTCTGCAGTCCTGTCTCGACTTGGTCCACCGCCCTTTTCGGTCTTGCTTGACCTCGTGGTGTGCTTCCTGCTTCGGTGCCTGTGTTCACGGGACGCTTTCTCTGCCGTCGATTTCGTTGGCTCTATAGACTTCGGTCTCTTCGTAGCCGACGTCGACGGCCTCCTGCGAGCTTCAGGTGGCACACTCCAGTACGCGATGCGTCGCCGCCTCAGCTCGGCCATGCCAGGCTTCGCTTCCACTTCATCCTCCACCTTCAGAGTCTTGCGCTTCGTCGACGCAGTAGTAGATGGTTGCGACTTGGTCGACCGGAATCCATGACGGCTCCTTCCGCTCAGGCTAGCTATGGCCATCTTGATCCTTCATAATGCGTCTCGTCGAAGGGAGTGTCCGACAGAGCATGACGCTACTGTAAGGGTTCCAAGAAAGAGAGGCCTCAGGCCATGTACTGTATCGATAATCGATATCGCTGTCATCCTTGCATGACACGCGGAGGCGGGACATATGGCTATCCACGGTTAGCTCCCGCTCGCTCCCGATCCGCTCCCTAGCGCAACGATGATGGCTCGTGCTTGGCCAAAATTGAATTGAAGCAACAGTACATCTACACATGTGACTGGAATAGGACTCAATGCCTCCCAGGATCTGTACCGCTGCATAAACCAATTCTTCAATCTCCACATCAGCCACAATGGGCTCGCAATCACATCAGGTCCGTCCGGACCCAACTGCTGATCTCCATTGGTCTGACTATCGAGGAGCGATCCATGAGATCTTCGCAGCCAATGCCGCCAAGCACCCAGACAGATCTTGTGTGGTAGAGACGGCGTCCTCGACATCACCCAAGCGGGAATTCAGCTACAGAACAATCAACGAGGCTTCGAACGTAGTCGCACATCACCTTGTGAGCAATGGCGTGCAACGTGGCGAGGTGGTCATGGTCTATGCCCATCGAGGCGTGGACCTGGTGGTGGCAGTGATGGCGGTGCTGAAGGCGGGCGCCACGTTCAGTGTCATCGATCCAGCTTATCCTCCGGATCGTCAAATCATCTATTTGGAGGTGGCCCAGCCGAGAGCACTCATCAATATCGACAAGGCAATTAGGGGCTCCGGTCCACTTCACCAAACTGTCAGGACATTCATCAGCGGGAACCTCCAGCTCCGAACTGAGGTACCTGCGTTGAAGCTTCAGGACGATGGATCTGTTGTTGGAGGGTCACTGGAGGGTGGCTCTGATGCCTTGCAAGAACAGCTACCGCACAAGGGCAGCTTGCCTGGCGTTTTAGTCGGACCTGACAGCACACCAACACTGTCTTTCACATCCGGTTCTGAGGGACGACCCAAAGGTGTCAAAGGCAGGCACTTTTCGCTGGCATACTACTTCCCATGGATGTCCCAACGATTCAACTTGACAGAGAAGGAGCGATTCTCCATGCTGAGCGGCATTGCACACGATCCCATCCAAAGAGACATCTTCACGCCACTCTTCCTCGGCGCAAGTCTGATTGTACCCCCTGCTGAAGACATCACCTTCGATCGCTTGGCAAAGTGGGCTAGCGACAACGGTATCACGGTCACTCATCTGACGCCAGCTATGGGACAGATTTTGCTTGGTAGCACAGAGCCAAAGGTTGAGACCCTGCACGGCGCTTTCTTCGTGGGTGATGTCCTGCTGAAGCGGGATTGCCGTCGTCTGCAGCAGCTAGCACCCAACTGCAGGATTAAGAACATGTATGGTACGACAGAGACACAACGAGCAGTAAGCTTCTACGAGATACCCTCTCTGAACGAGGACCCGAACTTCCTCGACCAGATGGGCGATGTAATTCCTGCTGGTACGGGTATGCTGGACGTCCAACTTCTCGTTGTTGATCGAGACAAGAAAGAAAGACAGTGCGAGGTCGGTGAGATTGGCGAAATTTACGTTCGCGCTGGTGGTCTTGCCGAAGAGTACCTTGGCGATCCGAAGAAGAATGCAGAGAAGTTTGTCTGGAACTGGTTCGTCGACAACCAACGCTGGGTTGAAGAGGACAAGAAAAGAGTTGAAGCTGCAGGCGAAGCAGAGCCGTGGCGAGAGCAGTATCTTGGTCCTCGAGACCGCATGTACCGATCCGGCGATCTCGGTCGATACATGCCAGATGGTAATGTTGAGTGTGTCGGTCGCGCAGATGATCAAGTCAAGATCCGTGGGTTCCGTATAGAGCTCGGCGAGATTGACACACATCTCAGCCAGCATCCTCTAATCCGGGAGAACGTGACGCTTGTCAAGCGTGACCACAGCGAAGAACAGATTCTCGTCTCTTACTACGTGCCCGATATGCAGAAATGGAGAGAGTGGTATCAGCAGCAAGAAGACAATGCTCAACAATCATCGGCGAATGGTCTCTTACCACCGAGTGGGCCGCAAAGACGCAGAATATCGGCGAAGGAGACGCACTCATTGGCTGACCGCATGAGAATATTCGACCTTCTCACTAACGACGCTCGCGAGCTGCTCAAGAAGAAGGTGCCCACATACGCCGTTCCTACACTCTTCATACCCATGTTACGCCTACCCTTGACGCCGAATGGCAAGGTCGACAAGCGAGCGCTGCCATTCCCAGAAGCCGCAGATCTTCTTGGATCTGTCCCAACAGCTGGAGACATTAGCTCACGCACAGAAACGGAGAAGTCGCTGGCTGAGATTTGGGCATCGCACCTGAAAGCTCGCAACCACACATCCGAGACACTGCCTCGAGACACTAGCTTCTACGATCTTGGAGGTGACAGTATTATGGCAGTCCAGATCGTACCCAAAATCAACCGGAAGTGGCAAGGCGCTAATGTGCCAATGTCAGTCATGGCTGGAGGACAGCCAACTCTCAAGAGCGTCGCGAGGTTCATCGACAGATCGCTCGATCCTGTCGGTCTGCGGTTGGACGTGGCCGAAGAGAGAGATGAACAGCAAGCAGTGCACTACGCAAACGATCTGCCTGTTCAAATCGCACAACTGCCGACCTCCATATTCAGCAGTCCAGTGAGAAACACAGAGACTGGCATCAACATCCTCTTGACTGGTGCAACTGGCTTTTTGGGTGCGTACATTCTTCACGACGCCCTCAACAGGAATCCGCCCAACCACGTCTATGCTCACGTTCGTGCTTCATCTGCTCAAGATGGCATGAAGAGAATAAGGCAAACGTGTACCGCTTACGGACTGTGGCAAGACTGGTGGGAGACCGAGGGCGTGCTTGAGGTCGTCGTTGGTAACTTGGAGAAGCCCAAGCTGGGCATGAGCGGTGCCGACTACAGCAAGGTCGTCGATGATGCTGATCTCGTCATACACAACGGAGCTCGCGTGCACTGGCTCATGCCATATGAGAACCTCCAAGCTGCCAACGTGACGAGCACTCTGGAGGCGATCAAGCTTTGTATTAGCGGCAAACACAAGCGACTATCGTTCATCAGCTCTACAAGCGCACTCGACACAGAGCACTTCGTAAAGCAATCCGATGCAGGCCAGCCAGTCCTCGAGTCCGACGATCTCGAAGGCAGCCGTCAAGGTCTTGGCACTGGTTATGGTCAAAGCAAATGGGTGTCCGAAGCTCTCATCCGAGAAGCCTGCAAGCGTGGGCTCAACGGTGTGATCATCCGACCGGGCTACGTTATGGGAGATCCCGAGAATGGAGTCAGCAACACTGACGACTTCTTGGTACGAATGCTCAAGGGCTGCGTACAAGTTGGTGCGAGACCTGACGTCAACAACACGATCAACATGGTACCCGTTACTCGGGTAGCCCGCACCATTAACGCGGTCTCATTCTATGGCAAGAGCGGTGACGTCCACCACGTTGACGCTCGGCCTCGACTCACCTTCAACGAGTATCTCGCAGCACTAGAGAAGTACGGCTACTCTGTTCCAAGCGAAGCATATGCCAGCTGGAAGCACAAAGTCGAGAAGTTCGTGGAGGAAGGGAAAGAAGAATTAGCTCTGCTCGGTCTTTATCACATGGTCACAGGCGACCTCCCCGGTGATACGAAGGCCCCGAATCTGGACGACAGCAACTCGCAGCGTGCTCTCAATGCTGACAAGCAAGAGTTGAAGAGGGCGGCGCCGCCGACTGTGACTCAGGAAGCCATTGGTGCATATCTCAAGTTCCTGATTGATAGGGGATTCATGCCACCGCCGGCAGAGTCCAAAACTCCTTTGCCTTCGATAAGGCTTAGCCAGGCGCAAGTCGACGCCCTCAATAGTGTTGGCGGACGAGGAGGAAAGTAATGGAGATCGCTTATGGGGCTATATCTATGCACAGCATCTTAATCCTATACTATACTATATGAATAGTGTGGGCTGGAACCCTCCCTATCTCGTACCCACATTGTCGTGTAAATGGGCTGCAGCCTAATTGCACGCTTGGATCGTGACAATTTCTCATCGCCGCTCCCCTGCTCGCATTCACAATGATAAATTTCAGAACTGCCGTCCTGGGGGAGTGCGGTGGTGGTGATTGTGGCGAGGAACAGGAAGTGGTCTGGAAGAGCCATGGCTTGTGGTGCAGCTTATGATTTGTGAGAGTATGTATGCTGGATAGATAAATTTGGAAGAGGTGGGAGCGGAGTGCCATGAGATGACTTTGCCTGGGGATGCAAGCGGTTCCTGATCGTATGCGTAGACGTACCACTACAACGGGGGCACAAGGCAGACAGTCTGATGCGTTGTCTAAGCACAATGTTCAACATGTGTCGTCCTGTCGTTCATACTTCGGGGACAAGACACAACACAACAGTGACGACCACCATCCACCTCAACTATTAGGACAATTGAACCCATTGACCATCGGATACATGGCCTCCAAAACCTCATCCATCCAATCGCCAAGGCCCTCGTGAATTTTCCTCGCAGTAAGTCCATTGATAATCCCAACTTCCAGCCTCGTAAAGTCTGCATTCTCCTCATCACTTCCTTGCGCACAAATCCACCGATATATTCCCGTGCTGTCGTCGTATTTCGTCACGAGCTTCTGATCGTGCAGCATCCTGCTGATTGCGTGGTAGATAGCCATGCAGCCATTTCCGTCGGCGTAGGGGGCTCCTACATCGATGAGGTACAGGAGGTCGATACCTTGTTGCTTGGCGTGGCAGGACTGTGCGTTTGGGAGAGGGGCACGGAGGTGAGGATCTGGGACAGTTGACATGATGGCTGTAGGCAGTGCGTTGATGGTGACAGCTGTCAGAGCGAGGACTGTGGAGTGTAGCAGCATGTTGTGGCGTGTTAAGTGAACAGTCGTGCTAGGAATGTCTCGTGAGAGCAGATATCATTGTCGAGTCAATGTTGATATATCATTTTTGGGTTGCCGCGGTATGTTCGCGCAGGAACACGAAGAGGATGACTTGATCCTTGTGACGGGTACTGTGCTCTTGCGTACAGATGGTCAGAACGATGTCGTCCGCTGCAGACAGAGTCGATACATCGAAGATTGCCGCGTTTCGTCACACTGTCCCGCTTGCACCGTGGTAGCGCTCAGCCTGTGTTCGTCGTTCGTGATGCTTTTGCTCCACGATGGAGGAGTCTGATACAGCGACTTCGTTCATTGGCGGTGTGGGTTCCAAGCACAAGTGCGATTTCTTTTGCTCATTGTCCTCCCGTGACGACCTTGCACTTTCCAGAGAGGCACCTTCCCGATATATATTTGACATGTCTGTTACAATGCGTATGTTCTGTGTCCATAATAGCAAACGTTAGATACCAACTGCAAACACCTACCCCTCAATCCATCCAATCTATGCTCTCTCGTCTTTGACAGTTAGTACCTCGCGAATATACTCAAGACTCAGCGGCCAACCACAACTAGCCCAATGGTTACCATGTTCCTGAGCTACATGCCACTGCTCTCGACTTCCACAGCAGCATCCCACCTCCCTCGCCAATCCGTTATGACACCCCTATATCCCAAACATGAGCGAACAATCGTGCACGGATCACTGATACCGCACCGGGATCCTGGGTCCCGAAGAAGACAGAGAACTCTGCTTTACCAGCAACGTCGGCGTCTAAGAAATTGAGTGGAGGCCTTGTCGTCAGTGGCTGTAATCCAGACTATCAGATGAATGTGGCTGGCCTCGAGGGAAAGTTGTCATAGAGGTGTGATTTCAACCGAGACTTGGATGATGCGAAAGCAAGAGATGAGGCATTGCACGTGCTCGAGGCTCGGATTTATATTAGACGATTAGAACGATAGACAACAGTTGTAGCGCCTGGACGGAAGACTTCTGGTGGAAGTTGCGATTCGTCGGCGGCGGCGGTGGTGGTGGCGGCAGCCGTGGTGTTTGCAGCTCGGTGGCGAACGATGGTTGCCTCAAGGTTCGGACGGAGGTTCTCCCAGTGCCTGGTGGGTAAGAAGAAGAAGGTGATGGTGTGAGATGTCTGACGACGACAAACGCATCATACGATGTTTGTGCATGTCGAGATGGCGGTACATATGCCTGTTTTGGCTGCTGCTTGGATTGTTGAAGGTGTGTAAGGTGAAGACGAGCGAGTGGGCTGCATGTCTGACGTCTGCGCAGCCCAGTACAGAGCCTGAGGGAGGACGATATGTAGTGTGTGGTCGAGCTGCTGCTGCTGGAGTGAATCTTGCAGGGATGTGGCGCGCGCTAGGTTCTAGCGACACGACCCTGCATGCGACTCAAAATCGTAAGACAATTTCTCGAGCTCTGGGGCTGCGCCAGGCTCGCCTGCATGTGCTTCTTTTTCATAATACATAATAACATACACCTCTTCTTCTTCCTCCTACGACTACTAGTACTTCTACTCAACCCACAACTGCGTACATCAATCCGAGACTGCGAACGTACCCGGCGGTCCCCCCAGCGAACATGTCGCTCACGCTCGGCATGGATTACTTGTGCGTCTGCCTCTCCTCTCCGCATCGTCCATCACAAGGCCAAAAAAGCAACGAGTGTGGTGACCCCCACAGCTCACCCTCCATTGTTCCTGCACATGCGGCGCATGAAGACGTGCTGTTGGCACAACATATCCTGACATCAACTGACAATGCCTCTCTTCTACAGCAATAATGTCATGAATACCACTACCGCCTCCTCGATCGCCGACGCGATGCTACCGCACATGAAAAACCCCTACTGGCACGAATTCGATCAGATCTCTCAATACAACGTCTCTCTCAACTACTTCGAGCGATTATGGGCTGCATGGTACGCGTACATGGGCAACGATGTCCTCGCAACGGGAATCATGAGCTTTGTGATGCACGAAACCGTATACTTCGGGCGTGCTCTGCCCTGGTTGATTATCGATCGCATTCCCGCATTGAACAAGTACAAGATCCAACACCAGAAGATTCCTTCGGCGAAAGAGCAGTGGGACTGTGCAATGCTTGTCCTTCTCAGCCACTTCACCGTCGAACTCCCTCAGATCTGGTTCTTCCACCCAATGGCGCAATTCTGCGGTCTTGCAACGACCGTCCCCTTCCCAGCTTGGTGGAAGATCGCATACCAGATCGCCATCTTCTTCGTGCTCGAGGATGCATGGCATTACTGGATGCATCGCGCTATGCACTGGGGGCCGCTTTACAAGAACATCCACAAGATCCACCACCAATACTCTGCGCCGTTCGGTCTCGCTGCTGAGTATGCATCGCCAATCGAAGTCATGTTCCTGGGTCTAGGCACAGTCGGGTCGCCGATTTTATGGTGCGCCATCACCGGAGACCTCCACATCCTCACCATGTACATATGGATCACGTTCCGTGTGTTCCAGGCCATCGACGCACATTCTGGCTACGAGTTTCCGTGGAGCTTACACCACTTCCTGCCATTCTGGGCCGGCGCGGAGCATCACGACGTACACCACGAGAAGTTCATCGGCAATTACTCGAGCTCTTTCCGATGGTGGGATTACTTCCTCGATACCGAGAGTGGCCCAGAGGCTGCCAAGAGGAGGAGAGAAAGGAAGATGGCCAAGCTGAAGAAGTCCCTATAGTTCGATCGCGTGGGTTCTTTCGGCGTTTTCCTTCTCATCGCACAAGAGGCGACCTCTTGGCAGTGCTTGTTAGAGCGTTTTGCCATGCATAAGGGCGGAGTTATGGTGTTGGCATAGTGATCGTCGCGAGGCAAAGCCGTCGAGGATAGGCCCTGTACATATTATACGGCAGATGCATGATGCATGATGGGCACACGAAAGCCCCGATGGAATTTTGAGGAGTGGATCATGGGGTTCATGAGAGGGGAGTCGTTGAACTGACGGCCAGAGCAGTTGAGAGCAGAGAACACAAACAGAACCTCAAGAACCACTACCTACACCTGCCGGCAACCTGGTTCCTGCATTCTGCTGACAACCCCATCATTATTATTGTTAGGTCGTGTCAAGGGCGCAGCTTCCCCGCGATCTGCCGGATCTCGCGATCAAGCTTGCTTTGCTGCTGTAGACAGAACGTCATCCCATGTTTCCATCTTGCTGCTAAACCTCACGAAACTCCCATACGCGCGTTAAACGCGTTCCTTCCACCTTCCATCATTTCACTGCACCCAAACCTCCACCCTGACCGCGATGAACCTCCACCAACCACATCCCTGAATAGTCCTCAAGCTCTGACCGAAGATGAGCTTCGTCCTCGATCAGATCCGACGGATCGACGCACAACTCGACCGACTCCAACTCGCGAATCTCCCAGCGCAATCAGCTTCGATCAAAGCCGAGCAGCCCGTCACGCCGCGGAGACGCGTCGTTGCCTTACAGGCTGCGATCCGAGGGCTCAGTCCGGGGGCGAGTGATGGTAGGAGTCTGCTTCGAGTAGGGCAGATTCGGGGGTTGTTGGGGGCGTTGAGTGACAAGACTGCAGGGCCAGTAAGGATAGAAGGCGAAGAAGGGGATACGAATGACCATGTGGCGGAGCCCCAAGATGAGTTTGAGGGCGAGTTGGAGTGGCTGCTTGTCTCGAAAGCAACAACACAAATCTATGGCCACGTCTTGAGCAGTATCCTGGATCAAGCTGTGCGCCTTAGCGATGATATATGGTATTGGGACGAAGTGCTCGGGTCTCAGCGGTATACGGTGCTGTATAGCATTCAAACGTCTCCGCGGAGGTTATACGACTGGAGCAGTAAGATCTGGGAAGACGTCAAAGCACGAGGTGGGAATTTCAGCATAAGCGGTGTGGGTCAAGACGCCAGCGATACAATCACAGAACGCTGGAAGCAGTTCTATGGACTTGTCAGGCAGGTTGTCAGGGAAAAGAGCGTGAAAGAGGTGCATAAGCAGATGATCAGCCCGGTGACGAGGATAAGAGCTGAGGTGAGGAATAAGCAGGCTGCGTTGAAAAAGGTGCGGACGAGGAATGCGAATGCGTTGGGGGTTTTGTTGGGAGAAGGATTGGCCAATGAGAGTGTGCATGGTGAGGGCCTGGCGAGTCCCCATGGTGGGCAGGATGTGCAGCTCAAGTGGAAAGCGAGTGTTGCGAGGAGTGTTGCGTTGATGGAGGCGGTGCTTGCGAAGATCAATGACCTGGACACTCCGGTGGACAAGTTCGATTCGGCAGTGGCAGAGCTGACAGATGACGACCCTCTCTATGCCGTCGATTCCCACGACATCGCCATTCAACCCCAAGCCGTCGCTGAACGCCTCATGCGAATGCTCGTCCTCGGTCTAGGACAATATACAACCTCCTCCCACCATTTCGTGCACCAACACGGCAGACCATCGCGCTACGTGCGCTACTGGCTCCCCATAACAGCAGGAATCCTCTCCTCCACCACCATCCTCCGCATCCTCGTCAACCGCCAAACGGAAATTCTACAATGGATCGAAGAACTCGGCGCGACAATCGTAGACTTCTGGCAAAATTGGGTGATCGAACCAAGCCGGAACGTCATCAAAACGATCCGCCACGACGAAGGCAGCGAGATCAGCATCATGTCCAAACGATCCCTCGAAGGAGACCGCGATAGTCTAGAACGGATGGTCGTAGAATTTGCAGTCGACAACCCTCAAAACGCTACAGCATCCGGCTCCGCCCTGACAGAAGGCGAAATCGGCGACATCCGCGCGAAAGTTCGCGAGGGAGATCTCACTCCTGTCCTGAGAGCTTACGAGAAAGATTTGACAAGCCCATTGATGGGAGCGGTCAGAGGTAATCTGATCCGAGCACTTTTGATCCAAATTCAGAAGACCAAAGTCGACGTCGAAGTCGCCATGGGCGGAATCGACTCCCTCCTGAAATCACAAGAACTCCTCATCGGTTTCATCTCCCTCACGCCAGGACTCCTTGTATCCTACTTCCTCACGACGTGGGTGCGGCAGTCACTCTCGACGAAGCACTCGACTCGTGCGCAGCAAAAACAGGGCAAGATGCGCAGACAGCTCAGAAACATTGACCGAATTCTCACGAACGCTACGCCAACGGAGTATGGAGAGTTGACGTATAAAGACCAGGGGTTATTGCTTTGTGAGGTGCACGTGCTGAGGCAGGGGGCAGCGAAGGTTATGCCGCAGCAGATTTTTAGGGAGTTTGGGGAGGAGGCGGAGGAGCTGGGTGATGTCAGGGTTGGGGTGGAGAGGCAGAGGAGGGTTAGTGAGAGGGTTCGGTGGGCTTACGGGAGGTGGTTGGCATGATGATTTAACGTCGATATGGTGTGAGTATCGGCCTGGGAATGGCATTCGGTGCATCGCAACAGGGAGCTTTCCAGGCCTTGCATAGCTGGACCACGATACGATTGCGGTGTAAGGGTAAAGGTACGGGTCAAGATAACGAGCAGGTGGTTCGAGGTGTAGACAGCGATTTACCCGGGTTCGATGCCTCGGCGGCACAGTACGATCTGTCAAGGCAGCAGCAGATGTTATGTATAGTGATGATGATAATAATGATGATGGTCCCGTTCTGCTCAGTCTCTGGCATGCGTGCATATGTTTCTCATGGTGAAGTTACCAGGTAATGTAATGCATAATGTCTAGTAGCCACCCACTGCCAACAATGTGAAACAGCGTCACTTGGCACGAGCAGAAAGTGGCACCTGCTTCATCCATCCAGTGTGCCAGTCCAGTCCGCTGCCACCTGTGCTTGCGCTTGCGCTTGCGCCTCCCAACACCTGACGCAACTCTGGACCTATCGCCCAGCTTTACCACCACCGCCGCCGCCAACGCCACATACGAAACAGACGTGCTCCTCGTTTGGAATTCTCTCGACACAACCCGAGCGCAAGCGTCCTGTCTCAGGTATTCGTCTTTGTGACGCTGCTGCTTCCCAACCGCACAAACCCACAAACCCGCACTCGCTTCGGAGACAGCAGCAACCGACCAAGAGGCTGCCTGACCTGCGCGCAAGGACAAAGACGCCCCCGCCGCACTAGAATCAACACCTCAAACGGCCGCCGGTGGGTGTTCTCTGGATCGGCTGCACGTCTGCGACCATGGCAGGCACAAGGAATTATGATTTTCTTGTATGTGAGCACCAAACCAATCCCTTCTGAGACAAACAGGCGGTAGGCTGGCTGGCAGGCTGGCAGGCAGGCAGGCAGGCAGGCGGTGCTGGAGGAGGCATCTACACCCTCCCTGACAAGCACACCGCGCCAGTAGACCCATGCATGTTGGCACATGTCGTTAGCCTAGCAGGAACATTCTCAGAACATCCACTAACACCACCCCCCACAGATCAAACTGCTCCTAATCGGCGACTCAGGCGTAGGAAAGTCATGCTGCCTCCTGCGCTTCAGCGAAGACTCCTTCACCCCTTCCTTCATCACCACCATCGGCATCGACTTTAAAATCCGCACAATTGAGCTCGACGGCAAGAGGGTGAAGTTGCAGATATGGGATACCGCGGGCCAGGAGCGTTTCCGCACGATTACCACGGCGTACTATAGAGGCGCGATGGGCATTTTGTTGGTCTATGATGTCACGGATGAAAGGAGCTTCAACAGTAAGTCGTGATGGACGAGGACGCAAGTGCGGTGAGAATGAGAGCTGACTTGGGATGTATAACAGATATCCGAACCTGGTTCTCCAACGTCGAGCAACACGCGACCGAAGGCGTCAACAAAATCCTCATAGGCAACAAGTGCGATTGGGAAGAGAAGCGCGCAGTCTCCACCGAACAAGGCCAAGCTCTCGCCGATGAGCTCGGAATCCCGTTCATGGAGGTTTCCGCCAAGTCGAACATCAACGTCGAGAAGGCATTCTATTCCCTGGCTGGAGATATCAAGAAGCGCATTGTGGACACCCAAGCACCGCAGCAACAGCAGAATGCGAGCGGTGTGCAAGTCGGAGGCGGTCAGGGCGCTGTTGGCGGGTTGGGGAAGAACTGCTGTTAAGAACGGCAGAGATTGAGATGAAGGTGGGATGAAGACGATGCGGCATTTTATGCTCTTGGGGATATCCGCATGGGTAGAGAACGGGACTAAATGGCGTTTCGGGCGTTCAGATCCTGTAAAGGATACCTCGGCTTGGCTTGGTGGGTGGAAGACTGACGGCGTGATCAGGTCATGGCCGCTGAGATCTCCAAAGACCTCATTCTATCCTCTCCCACCACTTCGTGGCATTGTAAAGGCTTTCTTGCTGGTATACCTAGGTAGATACGTCTTAAGCTTTTACTTGTTTAGGCATGCTTTCCGGGTCGACAAGACCAATAACAAGGACGCATTGTGGGCGAAAACACGATGTACACGATGTACGCCTGCGAACATGCTAATATTTGGAGTAGGCTATCGACCATAAAGCACAGGGGCTACGAAAGGCAAAAAAAAAGGATCAAGCGCCCTTACTCGAATGGCTGCGGACGCGGTAGAGGGAGTGATTGATACTATGGGATATTAATGAGCTCATCTACGAACGTCCGTGTGCCTGGCAAACTCCAGCCCGGAATTTCATTGCGCCATTTATTCGAGCAAGAGTGCTTGACGAGGGCAGTTGGCTGTTGGGGCTATATAGCACTTCATGCCTTGAGCCTTTAGTGTGAAACACTTGGGGCCGATGCGCATTCTTTTTGAGTAGCAGCAGGGTTGTATGAGAGTCTGGCATTCGAGAAAGCGGTAGGTTCAATGTGGGAGCAAAGAAGACGATGGCACGATCGCTCCGCATGTATGTATACTGGTTGGCGATGTACGCGAAGCTGGAGGATGGTAAAAAGAACAAACACCCTCCCTTGGATGGCGGAAGTATATCAGAGCAAGCCCACGCTCCGTGGGTGGGGCTTTAGGCCATCGAGTTAATGTTGTAAGTGGTTCGGCTGGACCTGACCACTGTGCCATTCAAGGAAGGATGCTTGTTGGGGATGGCAAACGTAGGCGATACCCTTGGGCTGGAAGGACTGTGATATTGGTGCACACGGTGCGCAGAAGTCAGAAGACAGGAAACCGACATGGAGGGCAAAGATAACGCCAGAGGGCAGGAACCACCACGCCAATTCGTCGGATCATCCCTACCTTCTCCCCAGATCAACATCTAACACTTTCTCGATCTTCGTCCTACTCTCAGCACTATCGAGTCCAAAGAATGGCTTGACACCCACCTCCACCACATCCTCCATCAACTCCTTCACCAGGCCCTGCAGCTCTTCACCTGTCTGCGCAAAGTCCGGAAAGGCATTGACCTCCAGCAGCCACGTCGTTCCCTCTGCATCGACCATAAAGTCCAGGCCGAAGATCTCAAATGCATTCGGCAGAGGCTGGAAATGGACGCTCATGCTCCTCGCCGCAGCTTCGAAGACTTCGCCGGTAATGCTGCAGATTTGCTTGAACACGTCCTCTCTCCAATCTGCGCTGTCGACGCCCTCTATTTGTCCTGGGAGAGACCAGAAAGCATGCACGCTCCCTTCGCGAGAACCATCTTGGAGGCATGTGTTGGTGAGATGTGCTGAGAGGTGTTCGTTCGGTGCCGAAGGATTGGAAGGCGAGGAGTAAGGTGGTCCAGCGAAGAGGGCGAGCATGGGTTTGCTCACGTAGACTTTCAGAGCACCGACGGCGAGAACGTAGGTCCTGATGTGGAACTTTCGGCCTGCCGAGGGGTGAGGATGAGGTACGAGGAGAGGCTTGGAGATGTAGGGTTGGGCTACGAAGTGGCGGAGTTGGGATGTTATTACGCCATTGCCTTGGTCCTTGTCCGTCAGGGTATTATTGTAAGCGCCTTCCTGGGATGTCGCTTCACCTTCATCTTCGCCATCTGAAGGCGGATCCCATTCCTCAAAAATCGCCTGGAGTTCTTCCTCAGAGCTGAAGAGTCTAATCCCTTGGCCACGATCACTCATACCAGGTTTGAGAATCCACCATTCTCTTTCATCTGCATCGGCGCCGAGAGCCTCATTCCTCGCCCAGCTCTCTTTCAGCTCGAACGCTTCCACCAAGGCGTCGTCAAGGAATTCTGCATAGTCCAGTTCGAACTCTACACAAGGCTTGACATGATCTTTCAACAGGCTGGTCGGATGCTTAGTCAGCCAATGAGAGACAGTAGTCGATAAGTAATGTTTCCTGATGAGGGCTTTTCGGATCACATAGCTGTTCGCTAAGCTGGTCGTAGAATTCTCAATCAGGTGGTCGAAGTCTATGCTTTCGTATTGGCGCCATTGAAGGAGTCTCTGGTTCCGAGTGGAAAGCTTTGAGATGTCCTTGATGAGTACGAGAAGGTCTGCTGGTAGTTTTGCTTTGACGGCAGCTAGGAGCAAAGGCTGGACATAGACATCTTCGTAGTCGACGATTGCGTAGATCTTTTGGACCGTCATTGTGGCTTTCTTCGTTGTCTGGTTTAGGCTGAATCTTGCACTATCGCCGACACGTGAAGTCTAGACTGCCTTTTGGTTGCCGCTATGTCACCTCCCTGGTCGACTCATCAAGTCTGCCAGTCAGCGTGCCGTTTGTTGAGCAGACGTATTTGATGCTTGTTACCGAGAAACTCTGTTGCTGTTCCTGCACATGTCGCTGCGGGATACAATAAGCTTTGTGGCATCCTTGCTGGCGTCGATCGGCTCTCGGCAAGCCTCAAGATGACTGGCCGGAGGAGACTTCACAACCATCCTCCCCATCCCTCGCACCCACGTCTTCCACATCGAACAACGACATTATCCGATTGTCTGACCTGTTCCTGAGGCGTCAAAGGAGGTATGCGATCTGGTTCTACCACATCCGGCCAGCCATTCTTCGCCAGAGCGCCACCCACGATAGTATGCTCGTACTATTTGCATCTTACCTTGAGTTCAGCGCGTCCTAACGACAGTAAGTACTAAGCTGTGCAGAATTCCTTTGTTGTACCTTGGAGTGACCACGACTGCTGATACTGGAAGCCTATCTCGAGTCTACTGTCTCAAAGTCTGCGACATCGTCCTGTGCGGATCTGACCATCCGGCCCACAACGGTACCCTGCCGCATACCAAAGTTCAGTTGTCTTCCAGCGAAGATGGATCCTGGA
The DNA here is from genome assembly GCA_001297265.1 of Mycosphaerella arachidis. Taxonomy (NCBI): domain Eukaryota; kingdom Fungi; phylum Ascomycota; class Dothideomycetes; order Mycosphaerellales; family Mycosphaerellaceae; genus Mycosphaerella; species Mycosphaerella arachidis. Next base: position 151,514 of record LIHB01000021.1, read on the forward strand.
CAGAAGCGGTAGCTTCTCATGTCCGCAAAGCAGCATGTGGCTCCACAGCATCCAGTTCATCAGAGTCGTAATGCAGATCTCAATTCATGCGACCGCAATACATTCCGCACAGCAGGGACATCCAACGAAACTCTCACTCAGTGCACAGCTCTCGCATGCTGAGCCGCGATCAAGAATGCCGTTGCCTTGAGATGTATCGGATGCAATCTACACGTGTCTGAGACCAGCCGGTAGACAGCGCTGTGTTGCTTCCCTGCTTCTGCACAGTCGTACCTTTCGTGAGAGACGATCGCTGGGGAGGTAAGTTGTTCGTGGCTGTCGCTGGTTGAGAAGGAGTCGCAATCTCTTGGCTCCTTAATGCGGAATCCACTCCTCCAGTGCCGACGTTGGGCGGAACATGACCGTATAAGTATTTCTCTCTCGTCTTTGGCAGTACATTCCCTCATCAGCATCAATCATCAAGACTTCCAACTACATACACTCACTTCCTTACAACCAACAGTCCTTCCTTAGATAATCAACATCAGCAAACATGCAATTCACCACTTTCGCCCTTTTGGCCGTTGCTGCCGCCACTGTCTCTGCCTCTGCTCCTCAAGCCTATGGCCATAGTACCAAGTCCGCCCAGGTCTACACCTTCGAGACCAGGAAGGCTGAGCCAACCAAGGCCGCCGAGTATCACGACGAGGTGAAGGAGGCCAAGCCAACCCACGAGCCCGAGGCGTACCACGGCGAAGTGAAGGAGGCCAAGCCAACCCACGAGGTCGAAGCCTGCGACGCCTCCAGCCCCATCGAGAAGCCAACAGCCACCAAGAAGCCTGAGCAGTACGGCGCGGAGAAGACGCCTGAGGCCTCCTTCGAGGAGAAGAAGCCTGAGGCTTCCGCTGAGGACAAGAAGCCAGAGCACTACAGAAAGGAGAAGAAGGCCGAGCCTTACCGCGAGGAGAAGAGCCCAGAGTACAAGGACCCATACCACTCTGCCCCAGCAAAGGCTAGCCCAGTCAAGCCCGCATCGAAGGTCGAGGTCCCAGAGAAGGAGCAACCTGAAACCACCTGCGCCAAGGGCAGCGAGATCTCTTGCTGCAACACTGACAGCTCTGGCTCTGATTTCCTCGGTAACATTCTCGGTGGCAGCTGCGCACTCCAAGACGTGTCCCTCCTGTCGTGTAAGTGACCATTCATGGAGAGATCATGTGCATTGCTAATCCTCCTTCTTAGCGCTCAACTCTCACTGCGCTGGTGGCAACACTTTCTGCTGCCCAACCAACCAGGATGTAAGTGTCGCACTAGCACAACATTTCCGGGATACTTCTAATCAATGTTAGGGCACACTTAACATCAACCTGAGCTGTATTCCAATCGCCCTTTAAGCGGTGATGTCCATCAATGAAAGCGGTCTCCCTGGTCTACACTCAATGGTGAGCACGAAAGGCATAGGATGTGGTGACTTCTTTTCGTACAGTGTATAGATGTGGTGAGGAAATGATCTAGAAGTGAAGACTGGACTCGGTCTACACTCAGCAAGGCAATCGGAGACACTATATTAATGGTGAGGACGAAGGCACGGGACGGGGGGACTTTTTTTCGTATAGTGTGTAGACGAGAAGAAATGATCTAGAAGTGCATACCGGACTCCACTCGATGTCTGCCCAAAGACCGCCCATATGATGAGCTGTAAACACCTATCTCGGCATCCACAGATATCTACAGACTTCCAGCTACATGACCATCAAGCACGCAAATCTGGATGAGAAGTCATATCATGCACAAGAGCAAACATCATGGCAAAGCCGAGGCACAACTCCCAATGCATAAAGCGATCCCCCGCGACCCAAACGATGACTAGATACCATTCTCATCAATCGCTACCATGGACGACCCCATCCTGACCTAAGAGCTAGCTCTAAAAAGCATCAAAGGCAATGCCACAAAGCCGATAGACATTCTAACCGTCGATGTACATCCCGAAGGTGACGTACGCCTTGTCTGCGGCAGTCGAACTACCAGAAAGCTCCGTGTGAGCCCTTCAATCCCGCTGATGCCTTCTCCAGTCTTCAAAGCCATGCTCGCCGAGCGCTTCAAAGAAGGCACCAAACTAGCCAGTGCCAGGTCAGTTGAAATCCCACTACCCGACGATAATTTAGATGCCATGGAGTCCATCTGCAACATGCTCCATCTTCGCAACGATCACGTCGCGATCACAATGGGGGACCTGGGAAGCATGACGGCTCGACAAGTGCTGACTGCGGCGATTCTTTGCGATAAGTATCAATGCCAAAGTAGCTATGGCTGCATGTTGGTTGTACTCCTGCGAGAATGATAATATTGGGGACTTGCATTTGCTGTTTACTGCAGCGTGTCAAGGGCAGCATTCTGTGAGTTGAGAAAGCTCGTGTTCGCGAGCCGCTTGGAGCTCAGGAGGATCAAGATGTCGTAAGCGATGTCAGACGGCCAGAACTACTGATACGGGATGTCACAATGCGTGGTAGCAGCTCATCCGAGTAGCTAGTCTAGGCAGCAGATCATTTCAGTAGATCCTGCCATGCGCCCCGAAGGGTCTTGGTCTCGGGCGTGTTTTTCAGTGTCCAGACTGCCTTGTTTCTCCCGCCTGCAGCTTTGGCATGGAGAGTGATCGTCGGCGGTTCATGTTGCACCACAAACCATAACACATCCCTCCCCTCCTCAGCGTCGGACCGTGTGAGTCTGCCCTCACGCTTGTTCAGGTCCCAGCCAGTGCCCACAAGTTCCTTCAGCACATGGCTTAGCTCAACAGCCAAGAAGTCGTTTGCTGCTGCGAGAAGCATCTCGAGGTTCGGCACAAGAACGCGATTGGCGAATGGCGGGTGAATCGTGAAGACCGAGCCAAGACTGTGAGCCTGTGAGGTCTCGATGCCGAGCTTGAGATCGAGCGTGTTCTCGTCGGAAACAATGAGCCAAATACAACTTTCTGCCAGTAAAGGCTTGATGAGAGTTGTGATTAGCGCTTCAGTACTGATGCTGCCCTCTTTCGAGATTGCCAGACCCAGGTGAGCTGTTTGGGTTTTGGCGTTGGCCCCCAGTTTCCGCAGAAGCTTTGCCATGTTGTCCACGTATGCATTGAGCTGATCGACAGCCGCTTTGTGCTGCAATAGGAGCATGAGAGGACGAAGGATCGATAGTGATCGTAGCTTCTTCCTGTCCTCGGTAGTGGAAAGTGGAGGAGGTACTTCCTTCTGCTCGTGCATCCTATCGCGATGCGCCTGGCCAAGGAGGAGTCGACCAGTTAGCAGTATGGCTTGTGCAAGCAAGTCTGACTCAGACGATGCATCGAGCGGAAGTGAGTTATCCTGGTCCAGAGGCACCAGCTCGAATTCCAGCTGAGTTGCATGCTCCTCTGGAGCTGGCATCGTAATTGTAGAGCCTCGCATCAGAACGCCCGTTGAGGTGAGATCTCTGCTTTCCCGTATCATTTCGTAGAACAGCTCTTCGTCGTAGACACTGTCGCGAGCATGCCGTATCCGTGCCTCGAGCGTCGTCTCATCATCAGCGACCATAGCTGGCAGCTTGGAGCTCCCCACAATACGGTCGTCTCTCCGCACCAGCACTCGAATGGCCTTGGGTTTCGTACCTATCCCACGCTCCAGTGCGACACCACCATCCGGGTTCGCAATGAGCGCAGCGACGTCCCTCTTCTCAAAGCCTCGCGCACTGCCTTGGAAGCCGAAGCGTACGCCGAGGATATGAGAGTTGCCTATTCTGCTGATGCTCCAGCCCTTCTCCGCAACCGACAGGATCTCGTCCCAATAGCTGGTCTCCTGCTGAACAGTATTCTGCAGTCGAGTCGCTGCTGCCAGCAGATCATCGGCACCTTGCTGGAGTCCTTCCATTCGGACTTTGGTAGCCAACAACTTGTCCTGCGCTACTCGTGCGGGGTCCTGCTTCATACTAGCGGGATCCCATACATCTACGCCTATCGAACCCATGGGGGGATTGGCCTTCTTGAGTGCATCAGACATGGTGACTCGAGCCTGGCCGGGAAGGTACTTTGTCTCCAAGAGGGATATCGAGTCTAGGGCCATCATGATATCGTTGTGTGCCTCGGCAGCATGTCTTTGCATCTCAGCCCTCTTCGCCCAGAGCTCCTCCCTCGTGCGCACGGGCTGCTGTGTCTTGTTGTTGTCTGCGTCATCTTGCTCAGCGCCCTCTTCGTCTTCGCTCTCGCTTGGCGACAGTGCGCCTTCGGCTGCTATCTCCTCCAGCAGGGACGCCTCGGTGATGTCGCGAAAGTGGCCGCGCTCGAGGTTGACGCGTGCCAGAACCTCCGATAGTGCGGTTTTGTCGTCATTGTCGCGTGCCCACGGCTTGAAGGTCAGCGATCCGGTCGTCATATTGACTATCGCACCGTCGATTCGTGAGGCTGTATCATTGTTCGAACGGCTGCCAGTAGCGTCTCTTATGTCCTCGAGCTGGCATTCATTCAGTGCTGCACCGTCCCTGGTTATATAGCTTCGGTCGTATGGTATACCCGCTCCGCTGCAAGTCATCGCGCTAGTCGCGTGCGGTCCACATGATCACGGCAATCAACGGCCAACTCCGATGGGATATAACCAAACATGTAGAGACCTCTTGCCAGCGGCGTCTTCCAGACGCTGCTACAACTGCAAGATGACGACAAGATACCGAGTAGAATGTGAGTGTATCGGAAATCATGCCAAGAGCGCTTCACTGATACGTTGCTTCCACCAGATGCTCTCAAGGTACGGAGCTAAAACCACTGCCCGAGAAACTGGCACTTGAGTGGAATCAACTGATAAACAAGAATAGACTCACCGGCGGGATCAATTCATCGAGTGGATCAAAGGCCTCCTAGCAGTCCCATTCGTCCTTCTGTCTCAACCCACCAACATCCACGAAGATGACAAGCCCAACGTGGCCCAAATGGCCCAGAATGCACACCAACGCTACTCCCAGATAATGCAAGACGTCGAAGGCCTGATTGCGGATCACCTAGCCCATACGAAACGAGGGACAGAATCGAGGTCGAAGCTGAAATTGCTGGTTCCCACTGTCGGAACGTTCTTCACAGCGCTTCCAATGAAGGATGCATTCCAATGGCAGGATCAACGACGATTCATCTCCAGTCGGCGCTTTGTTGCGCCCAGTTTCAACGATGTGAGGTTGATTCTCAACACGGCTCAGGCTATGTCTCTGGTTAGGAACAGCAGATTGGAGCTCATGACTTTTGATGGAGATGTCACTTTGTATGATGATGGTGCGTTCCACACAGAACGCGGAGTCTGTTGAGCTGCCGTCTCTGGCCTGTGATCTCTGGCTGACAATTTGCTACAGGAGAGTCTCTCACACCAGAGAACCCCTGCATTTCCCGGATATTAGATTTGATGAAGAAGGGCGTACGGATAGGTATCGTTACCGCTGCTGGGTATACGGAAGCAGAGAAGTACTATGACCGATTATATGGTATGTTTTGGCAGCGATAAACGCTGAACGGTCGATTGTGCTTCTCCATGCTAACTGGCACGTTCATGTCAATAGGCCTTCTCGACGCTCTCGCAGTGAATGATATACCCCCACATCAGCTAGTCGTGATGGGTGGTGAGGCAAACTTCATGTTCGCTTACACGCCTGCTGTGGCCTGCAAACTGGAACATGTACCAGGCGAGCAGTGGAAGCTACCGGAAATGTACGCATGGACCGAGGAGAATGTTACAGCATTGCTGGATGTGGCAGAAGGTAAATATATTTCGCGCGAACAATAATAATACAAGTACTGACCATTAGCAGATGCGCTTAAGCAGTGCATCACTGCCCTCAGCATGCCAGTCTCCGTGCTCCGCAAGTCCCGCGCAGTCGGCATCTACCCACCAAGAGGCGTCAAATTGGCGCGCGAGCAACTCGAAGAGACAGTCCTTGTCGTACAGCGCATCCTCGAACTATCGCCAGCGGGCCAACTCTTGCCATTCTGCGCGTTCAACGGCGGCAATGATGTCTTCGTCGATATCGGCGATAAGTCGTGGGGTGTGATGGCGTGTCAACGATACTTTGGCGGCATCGACGGTGGGAAGAGCTTGCACGTGGGAGATCAGTTTCTAAGTGCTGGGGCGAATGATTTCAAGGTAGGTGAGAGCGCGTCGTGCTTGGCATATATGGAATCTGTGTGCGCTAACGAACTGTTAAAAAGGCGCGACTGGCATGCACGACTGCATGGATCGCAAACCCTGGCGAGACAGTTGCTCTGCTGGATGAGATCCAGCAGCTTTCTGCAGCGAGAGGTCGGAGTCATAGCCTCAATAGCAATCCGTAGTCTACTCATTGATGCTCATGCCGAACAGGAACAGCTCAGCAGGAGCATGAATGTCGTCCGTCTTCGGTGTGACAAACTCAGCGCTCATGTTACCGAATCCGAGACGTGGTTACTGAGACGTGACAGCAACTTCATAGTGATAGAGTTGGAAGTGAATCTGATCGAATCCTGCAAACAGTAACTTTGCGTTCTTCGCCGATTCAACTCAGAGGGCAGACTTGCTGCAATCTCCCGGATGACCTTTGTTTGCGCGGAACGTTGAGTTGTGTTGCTGCCGATGTCGTCCATTACCGGGTGTTTTCCACATTGGCCACATGGAGCATTCTCGGAACATCGACGGGAGAGATGCCTCTCGTTCTCGTGGTTGAGCTTGAGTTGAGGGAGTTTCGAGCATGACTTCGTGAATAAGAGTGATGAGCCTCTGGGGTTGTTTATGCTCTCTGTTTGTTGGCCTTGCTAGACAAATGCCGAGGGCGCGTGAGGAACCTGGATACGAGTCGCGTCGGTAGAGCTTGGTCTCCACGGCGTTATGCACTGTTCGCATGATGCAGGCCGGGTCAAGCCGTGTTTCTCTGGACTTGCATTTCTCTATGCAATCATCTACAACTTATTGTCAGTAAGGCCGTGCATGATACTGCTCGGATGTTTCTGTCTAGCGTCATCAGCGTGGGTGCCAGCTGTTGTGAATCAGGTGACCAGTGGCCATGTTAGTCAGGACTTGGCACACACACCCCATATCACACTGTTTCTGTAGCCATACAGTATCACACCTTGTGCAATTCATGAGGGTTACTGATCCACCCTATCGTTTCAATTTGGAAGCTTGTACTCGTCAAATACCTATCTACAACACCAGCATCAGCATCGTGATTCAGCAATACCGAGTTCGCCGAGGCTGATGGGGTGGGGGGGGGCAGCACCCATCGCTTTCATGCTTCTTGCATGTTGCTTCACCTCGCGTGCTGCCGGACGTTTCAGCGTGCTGATGAACCCAAACCTGCTTCAGTTCAGCCTTGAGGCTGCTGACCTCGTTGGCAAGATAAAACCCTGCTGTGGCGGCTACGACTAGGGCCGTATACCGTACTTACTACTAGGTGAGTCAGATTCGAATACGGGCTGATGTACGGTGCGGTGCATATGCAGGCTGTGTTCGTCTGATGCTCTGGCATGAATAATAGACGACGCTGGCTGTGAACGACAAGGTTATATGGGCGTGAAAGGCATTCTCCATCAACACGATCTATTGCCATCAACAATCTGTCAGTGTGCAGAGGCTTCGAGCAATCACGATTCCAGGTCTGCGTCTGGACCACGCTGGAACCAAATGCCGTAAAAGCACGAGTCGTGATCGAAACGCGACATGAATCGCCTCCTTCCCGAACGCGCTCCTTGGGTTCTACGATAACTTGGCCCTTGCTAGAACCATACCGGCAGAGTCTGCATAACTGAAGTCATCCCTGTCCATGCTCAACTGGCGCATAGTCCTGGCCACGCTGCGAGCAAGGAATATCGATATATGGTCAACATCTCGGAGCCCTCTTGCTTCCGTGGAGAGATGCAGCCTCCACGGACGGCGAGTAGTTCATCAGCCTGTTTCAGCACTTTCGAAATTTCCTGGATCATAGTCTTTCACCTGCAATGGTAACGATAGAAATCATCCAGTGAGTGGGCACAACCACCCTCACCAACCTCATACCGCTCGACTAGCGCTTCATCACCAATTCTCGCGCGTCCCATGGAGGGAACAGACTCCCCGGAGGCCGTGGAAAGTAGCCGGCAGGTCCTTTTGATCGTTATGTCCGTCATCTTCGCGTTCGTCACAGCTTTCGGAATCAGCTTTCGACTCTATACACGGCTGTGCGTCTCGAAGGTGTTCTTGGAGGACGGATTGATAGCAGCGGGAACGGTACGTTGGACAGTACTCGCTGAGGTCTCTCATACTGACCCGATCCTCAGCTCTTCGCATTCGGTCTCTCCTCCGCTTACACAGTTGCAGCCTACCATGGCTTCGGCAGGCACAGTACGAGTGCCGAAAAGATCAGGAACACTGCAAATTTACTAACCATACCCAGTCGCTGACATCAACCGATTGAGCGACTTGGCACTGCTGCATGAGGTACAATCAGATCGTGCTTCGTGGTGGAAGCTTGCGCTGACTGTGGGTAGCTGTCTTTTGCCATTTCAATGTTGTACCTGGCAGCAATGCTGCTTGTCAGAGCATCCTTTCTGGCACTCTACCACCGTCTGGATCACCGGAAGCCAATGCGATGGACCGTGTATGGTCTTTTTGCCGCTATCCTGGTGCAGGCCTTTACCGCCGGTGTTGTCCAAAGTATAGCTTACGTTCCGACATCAAAGCTCTGGTCCAATCCTGGTTACTATACTCACCATACGATGCCGAGTACTGCCCAAAGCTTCTACAATGCCAATGGTATTATCATGGCGATCACGTCATTGGCAATATATACTGTACCTTTTTACATGCTCCACAACTTAGAGCTACCCACGGTGAGCATCTCTCACTACCTCTGAGCGAAATGCTCGACTGACAACCACAGCGTCAAAAGTGGGCAGTGGGTGGACTATTTGGTCTAGGGTTCTTGTCTGTCATCGGTGAGGAATACAACATCTGAACAGAATCAAACAAAGCTAATGTCGTGTCAGCAACCTGCGTCAGGAACTACTATGCCTGGTCCCTCTTCAGAGATCCGGATGTGTTTTACAGGATGACCGAGACAGGTATCTGGAATCAAGTGGAAGTCCACCTCGCCATATTGTGCGGCTCGGCACAATCATTCAGGGTCCTGCTGAAAGACGTCTTCCCACCATGCTGCCGAAGTGAAGCTGGCTCGAATCTCTCACCACACGTGATCTGGCCCCCGCCACCATCGATGAGTTACCGCAGCAACGACATCCCAATCCACGACAGTTGGCGAGACTGGGACGACACCATCTCATCTACTCGCTGTTGTTCAGCTCTCAGTAACGTCTCGAAGCCAGTGGCAGAGATCAAGGGAAATACTGGAGTTGCTACAGTGCCCCCTGGGATACTTCAACAATACCGACAGTTCCCGAGTATCTCCACACGACTCAGTGGGAGCGATAATGTGTGGATTCTCCGGGCTGCTACGAATAAGAGGTTCGCACCGCCGTGGCCGCTGCCGAATATGGGGCAGCAGGTTCAGTAGGGCAGCTCGCGGCAGGTCTACGGCACATATTGACAAGAATGTCATCTAACGGCCTTCAGCATTAGCATCATCATTGTTAACCTCAGCGTCCCCATCCATAGCGTCTGTACCGAGAAGTCTGATCACCAATCTGCAGCCTTCGGCTCAGTCTTCATAATCACGAACAACCTCGAACTACTCCACAACTGCTCAGCACCTCATGCTCCATCAACATCAGATCCCATCAAGCCCCTTATACAACTCCCACCCATAATTCAAACCTCTATAATTAAATCTCATCCCTCGATCCATCGCATCGATCAATTCCAAATCCTCCTCCGCCAGCTCAAAATCACTGTGCAAATTCTCCTTCAACTGCCACCCAACAGTACTCTTCGGAATCACACATCTCCCCCTTCCCACTCCCCACGCCAAAGCAACTTGCACAGCCGACTTGCCATACTTTTTGCCCACGTACTTCAGCACCGCATCATCGATGACTTTCGGTTGATCCTGGGCATGTTTGTAGAAAGAATTCTGGTTGCCCAGGGGGCTGAACTGGATGAGCTGGATGTTCTTGTTCTTGTGCCAGGCGCAGAACGAAGGCTGGGAGAGGTAGGGGTGGAGTTCTAGTTGGTGTACTGCGGGAGGGACTGTTCCGTGCGAGAGGATGTTTTCGACTTCTGTTTGCGAGAAATTCGAGACTCCAATTGCGCGGGCTTTGCCAGTGGCCAGCAGTGCTTCCATGGCGTGCCAGGTTTCTCTGTAGCTCGTGGCTCCTGGGATTATGTCGCCGCTGGCATCTTCGCGAGGGAAGCGATTGGGACCTCGCGCGAAAGTACAGGGGTAGTGCATTAGGAAGAGATCCACGTAGTCGAGCTGGAGGTCCTTGAGGGAAGCGTTGAGAGCTGGTTCGACGTCTTCTGGGTGGTGATCGTTGCACCAGAGCTTTGTGGTTACGAAGATGTCCTCGCGAGGGATGCCGCTTTTACTGATGCCTAGACCGACTTGTTTCTCCGTGTCGTAGACTCTGGCTGTGTCGATGTGGCGGTATCCGAGTTTGAGGGCTGTGGCGACGGCATCTTCTTGCTGTTCGGGGTCTTGAAAGGTGCCTAGGCCAATTGCTGGGATGTGAGCTCCGGTGTTGAGGGTGAAGGTTTTAATTGATTTACTGGCGGTGCGAGAGAAGCCGCGAGAGAGTTGAGGTCGACTCCTGACGGAGTTTCGTGCCGTGCGTGCGAATACTGACATGCTCGAAGAAGTCTTAGTGTGTATGTGCTTCTATTGTTGTGCTCACCATGAACGCAGCTCACACTTGTGACGCAAGAGACGCCATGCTCCTCTAACCAGCTCCTACCCCTGAGCTCTCCACTCATGCATGAGCTGGATGCCGGAAATGCTTATCCACAACTCACGGGTACTATCCATAGCCACCGCTCTACGCATGCCCAGGTCATGACTAAGCCCGTGATTTCCAAGTCTGATGACCTTACGCACTCGGCGCAAAGCTCTCTCTACTGAATTCGAACAACTTGTGCAACCTGTTCCCCGTGGCTCTCAAAACGATAGGATTAACATTGGGCGTGGGATGCGGCTTGTGAAAGACGATCTCCCCGACTTTTGGCAGTTCGCACCCAACGGCAGACGCAGCACTGTTGCCACGCATTGCGTGTGAAAACGCATCCCATTCGCAGCCTTGGGAGGTCTCTTGGACATCTGCGGCGAGCATTTTCTTGAAAACAGCGAGGGCGCGTTTGGAGGTCCGGATGGTAGTCGGTGCTGGCTCTTCATGGATTGAGACCGACTCGAATTGTGAGACGAGATGATCATTTGGTGTCACATTCTGCTTTCCTGGTCGTTTCTTGATCTTCATAGTTAGTCGCGGCATCTCGAACTTGGGACGGTCAGGTCCGGAGGGAGCTTAATGGGCTCAACAGCATTATGATTGGCCAGTCTCCACTCGATCTCGTCGAGCACTGCTTGTCTTTCAGCTGCTACTCGGGCGAGATGAGAAGGCTCTAGACCTGCACGAATAAAGTGCGCAAAATCTGGGTCCTGGTACTCCTTGGCGGCATTTTGAAGAACAGCCCAACACGCGGACAAGGTGTCCGAGACCTCGTTGGACTGCCTGGCCCAAGCTGCGTCCCGCACACCTTGGGGAGATTGTGCCGCATAGATTCGCTGTAGGAGTGACGATCGGAAGACCAATCCATTGACATGTCCAGCTTTCAAGAGGCCGTCTCTCCACTCCCGTCTCTGCTCGGGTTTCAGTAGCTGCGTGACATCGACGTCCCGGCAATGCGGGCGTGCTCACCGGACGGCTAAGAACAACGTGTCAGCGCAAATCAACCGGTCCTGTCTGCAACAAAGCGAGACGATCTGCTTCATAGTCTAGATTTGATCGTACCGTGGCGAGCAAGGCATCAATATCTGAATATTGGAGGTGGCGAAAATGGTTGATGGCTGTAGGTGGATCATTGTGCAACACCGCCTGTAATTCGAAACCCGTCTCCGCACATTTCGGTCGAGCGTGTGGATGAGTGTGCCTCCAAATTGGCGCCTTCCGAGTTAATTCCACTGTTTGGACCAAGAACTCCATCAGTGTCGCTTGAGCCTCGAGAAGTATTCGTTACGAGCAATATGGAATATGCCTATTGGGTCCGATTTCATGCCTCGGATGACATTGCTGACCTCTTGCTGATCTTCGCTGGGTGAATGCTCTGAGATGGTCCATCGGGGTGCTCGCTCGTCGCCGCCGCCGCCGCCGCTCGTGGTCTCCGTCATTAGGCTGCTATCCGTGTGACCGATCGTTGGCCTGGGCTTGTATCTACAGATAAATTGACCGCGAGACATGGAAATGGTCACGATAGCTAGTTCTGAGATTGAATGACCACAGGTGAAGGACAGGAAGACTGGAGCTGCTGCTTCGGTTCAAATTCGGATGCAAAACTTATGGACACTTCAAACATCCGCATCTAAACGTCACTTGCCACCAATATCATGTTTGACACCGCCAAGATATAGCAGGTAACGTGCTCGGACCCATGGCGGATACTTTACCGCAGGCTCTGCAGAAGCTGTCGCTCGCATCGCAAAGCGTTGAAGACGACATAGACGTCTTGCTGGACCAGGCTAAGCCACGCAAACGCATACGCAAATCGCCGGAAAATGTCAAGAAGAAGTTGGAGGCCGACTTCCTCACGCCCTCGACATCATTCAGTTCAGAATGGCTAGACCGGCTGCAGCAGAGATGGGATGCTCCTACCAACTACAATGAGCTGTTTGCCCTCGGACCAACACAGACCAGGACCATCATCCGCTTCACCAGAGAAGGGCTCGAAGGTCGAGTGACAGGCTACAAGGAAGTGACAGTTCCGGCAAACAGTGCTACGGCGAAGAATTCGACGTCACTACTGCGGAAGCCTGCCAGCCGAGCCGAGTTCGTGAGAGGTGCGGCAGGTTTCTATCCATTTGCACCTGGCGGGCTGGATGCTGTCGAGGCGACGGCGGCGTACGAAGATGAGCTGTTCCAGCAGAGTGAGGCTACTGGTGTTCGAAGATCCAATAAGCTGAATAAAGTCATCACCTTCGCTGCGGAAGGCGGGCTATTGGAAGTGCCCCCAGGCTTCAAACGTGGCCTTCGTGTGCCCGACAAGTCGAAGCAAGATGACGAAGGTGCAAAGGAAGTGGAAGAACTCCTGGATGAGGAGACTGATGATCAGCAGTCGCAGTCGAACGGTGTGCCACTGCCGAAGGAGAACGGTGAGGCGGACGAGAGCGAGGAAGGCGAAGAAGAAGAAGACATCGATGACCTTCTGCCTGTCGAGTTCCCTTCGTTGGCCGCGCATGGACCTCTAGCTATGGCTCGCAATAAACATGGTGGCCGAGAATGGGCACATATGGTCGATGTGAACCGCGATATCACTAACTTCCGAGAATTGGTACCCGAAATGGCCCGAGACTGGCCGTTCCAACTCGACACATTCCAAAAAGAAGCGGTGTATCACCTCGAGAATGGCGACTCGGTCTTCGTCGCAGCTCATACGTCTGCTGGCAAGACTGTTGTCGCAGAGTATGCCATCGCTTTAGCGGCCAAGCATATGACGAAGGCTATCTACACATCACCCATCAAAGCACTCAGCAACCAAAAGTTCAGAGACTTCCGGACAGAGTTCGACGATGTTGGTATTCTCACAGGAGACGTACAGATACGACCTGAAGCGAGCTGTCTAATTATGACGACTGAGATCCTTCGCAGCATGCTCTATCGCGGAGCAGATTTGATTCGAGATGTGGAGTTCGTTATATTCGACGAGGTACACTATGTCAATGACTCAGAACGTGGAGTCGTTTGGGAAGAGGTCATCATCATGTTGCCGGAGCACGTTACCCTCATCTGCCTGTCTGCGACAGTGCCGAACACATACGAGTTCGCTTCGTGGGTAGGGCGCACCAAGAAGAAGGACATCTATGTCATCTCAACACCCAAGCGTCCTGTGCCGCTCGAGCATTATCTATGGGCGGACAAGAAGATGTTCAAGATCGTGGATGCCAGCAAACACTTCATTGAGAAAGGCTGGAAAGACGCCAACGATGCTCTCACTGGACGCGACAAAGTCATCGAAGCTGAGAAGAAAGCTAAGGAGAAAGAGGAAACTGCTGTGGCTGCCGGACGTGGTGGTCGCGGCGGCCGTGGCCAACAAAACGGCCGAGGAGGTCAGCAGCGCGGTGGAGGCAACCAGCGGGGTGGACCACAGCAGCGAGGAAGAGGCCAGCCTGCAATCAGAGGTCAAGGAAATATCGCTCGGACGGGTCGTGGTGGAGGCAGAACAACAGCCGCACAAGACCGCAATATCTGGGTACATCTGGTCCAGCATCTGCGTAAGGAAGATATGTTGCCCTGCACCATCTTTGTATTCTCGAAGAAGCGCTGCGAAGAGAATGCAGACGCTTTGTCTAACCTTGACTTCAACACTGCTGCGGAGAAGAGCGCGGTGCATATGATTCTGGAGAAGTCGTTGACACGACTGAAGCCGGATGACAGGACGTTGCCACAGATTAGACGCATCCGCGAGCTTCTCAGCAGAGGCATAGCAGTCCATCACGGCGGTCTCTTGCCGATCGTGAAGGAGTGCGTGGAAATTCTCTTCGCAAAAACTCTGGTCAAGGTACTGTTCGCCACCGAGACATTTGCCATGGGTCTGAACCTGCCCACAAGGACTGTGATATTCTCCGGATTCCGCAAGTACGACAACAAGCAGTTTCGAGATTTGCTGCCTGGCGAATACACTCAGATGGCCGGCAGAGCCGGTCGCCGAGGCCTAGATTCGGTTGGCTATGTGATCATTGTGTCGCCTGGAGCAGATGAAGCGCCGCCAGCTGGTCGTCTAAGGCAGATGATGCTTGGAGAGCCGACTAAGCTTCGCTCACAGTTCCGCCTGACCTATAACATGATCTTGAACTTGCTTCGTGTCGAGGCGTTGAAGATTGAAGAGATGATCAAGCGATCCTTCTCCGAAAATGCCACGCAGGCGCTTCTGCCAGAGCACGAGAAGCAGATCAAGGTCTCCGAAGCTGATCTTGACAAAGTTGTACGCGAGCAGTGCAATGTTTGCGATCAGGATATCGATGCCTGCCACGAAGCCAGTGTTGAGTACCAGAGACTTACGGCTGGCCTCCATCTCTCTATGCTCACGACTCCGGTCGGTCGTCGCATGATTCAGGCAAAGCGTCTGGTCGTCTTCCGTGGCAAAAACGACGCTCGAACAGCCGGTATCATCCTGCGAGATGGGGTGACCAAAGGCTCTCCGCCAACCGTCCAGCTCCTCGAAGTGATTTCTCGCAACCCGCGGAAGCGTCAAGATCCAGACTTTCTACCATACTTGCCTCGTTTCCGAAGACGTTTCGTCCCACTTCCCCAAACAGAGAACGACATGCAGCTACGGACAGTCACGGTGCCATTAGATGATGTGGAAGCGTTGACAGGATCACACATCCAGATGGATCTTCCGGCTGTTCTTCAGAAGGACAAAGACGCGCTTGCCGATGTCAAGAAAGAGCTACTAGCAACATGCTCATCCTGGACGTCATCAACTTGGAACGAGCTGGATTATTACAAGTGGCTCAAGGAGATGGAAATCAGAACACTCCTGGATACCCGTAGCAAGACCGCCACAGAAGCACAAGAACGCGTCTGCATCCACTGCGACGACTTCCCCAAGCATTTCGCCATGGCCCACGACCAATGGGTCATCAAGGACAAAATTGACTCGATCCGCCAACTGATGTCCGACCAAAATCTGCAACTCCTCCCAGACTACCAGCAACGTATCAGCGTTCTGAAAGATCTCGGCTTCATCGACGACCAATCTCGAGTCGAGCTGAAGGGCAAAGTCGCCTGCGAGATCCATTCTGCAGACGAACTCGTACTCACAGAACTCGTCCTCGAGAACGTACTAGCGGACTACGAACCCGAAGAAATCGTTGCCCTCCTCTCCTCCTTCGTCTTCCAGGAAAAGACCGAAATGACACCCACCATGACGCCGGCCCTCGAGAAAGGTCAAGAGACGATTGTCCAAATCGCCGAAAAAGTCAATCACTATCAGATCCTGCACCAGGTCATCTTATCTTCCGACGACTCGAACGACTTCGTGTCTCGGCCGCGCTTTGGGCTGGTTGAGGTGGTGTACGAGTGGGCGAGAGGTATGCCGTTCAGTCGGATCACAGATCTGACGGATGTGCTTGAGGGGACGATTGTGAGGGTTATTACAAGATTGGATGAGACCTGTAGAGAAGTGAAGAATGCGGCGAGGATTATTGGAGATCCCACGCTGTTTACGAAGATGCAGACTTGTCAAGAGTTGATTAAGAGGGATATTTGTGCTACTGCTAGTTTGTATATGTAGCGTAGCAGAGACGACAGGACAGTCGACGTGGGAAAAAAGCTTGATGTTCCCGTGCCAAGCGAGACGTCCGATAATCTGTCATGACGTCTACTTTACAGCACATCCACAATCCGCTCATCCTCATCCTCCTCAACATCCCCCAACTCCTCCACCTTCGGCACGTCCGCATCATGCGGCACATCCCCCTCCTCCCCCCTCTGCAAAACCTGCACCAACCGATCCACCCCGTCCCTCACATCCTGATCCTCACTCTGCAAATGCAACTCCCTCACAATAGGATAAACCTTCACATCCCTTAACTTCTTCCTTCCCTCAGGCGTCGTAGTCAAAAGTAACAACGTCTCCAGATGAATCAGAATAATGTCATTCTGCTTCTCGCGCTCCTTATCGGGTGGAAGCAGTTGACACTCATCCAGCATCCCGTCGGTATCTTCATCCGCATACTCCTCGCTGCCCATGAGGGGGAGGAGGATGTAAGGCAAAAGGTTCACGCCGGATGAGGCGAGGAGTTCTGAGTGGGCGGGGATTTCGAAGGAGACATTTTTGATTGTTGAAGCGACGCCCCGACGGCGGATCGCGGAGCTGTGCTCGGTGAAGACGACTAATTTGGTCAAGGGAATGACCTTTTCGGTGCTGTCGCCTTCGCCTTCGCCTTCGGCGCGGGCGGTCAGAAAATGGGTTCGTCCTTCTTCGTGTTTGGCGAGGTCTGCGAAGAGGTAGCAGAGGTAATCGTAGTCGGCGTCCTTGTTGTAGGAACCTCCTGCGCCTTTGACGAAGCAGTCGAGGAGTTGGTCGATGGCGATGGGAGAGGTTGAGACGGGCTTGGGGACTTGTCGTTTTAGGGTTAGCAGTTTCTTGACGTTGTCGGATTTGGCGAGGTTGGCGAGGAGCATGCACATGAGGTTTGCATTTGGTTCTTTTGCATCCTGTGAGTTTCTGTCAGAGATCATCGATGTTCGTGCGTTGATATTGATAGACTGACATACTGTCACCCTCCGTAATAATGATTCGAGGAACGCATCGTCTTCGGATAGAGATTTGAGCACTTCTGCATCTTCTGAGATGTTGACCAGCATAGTGAGTGCGTTTGTGGCGATTGGGCCATAGTCTTTGAGCAGAAGCTTCAGGTCTTTGACTGGTTCCAGTTGGTTGCGCTTGAAGAGTGATGGTTGTGCTGTGGAATAGCCGACCAGATTCTCGGCTGCAATTTGACGGATTTGGGTGTTTCCATGGTGTAGGAACTCGACGAGTTCCTCCAATTCGGTCGGCATGGTGAGTGTGATGTGTTGGAGAAGGCGCAATGAGTTATTGCATATATTTTTCGAAGGGAGTTGGCGCAGCTGCGTAGATCTGATCCCGATGTAACGGTTTCGGGAAGCAGCCGAGCACGCCGAGCAGAACTTCCAGGGGGGTACTATACTAAGTACTTCACTTTACGACATCAACATAGCTTCATTGTTGCAACATTTGCGGAATGCGACGTTGAGGAGACCGTACTCACGAGATGCGGTGTAGACTTAGGTGGACGAGGCTAGGAGATACGGTCTACCCCCGTGATGACTATTCAATGCTAGTGGAAGGCTGCAAGAGCATTTCGACTTACACAAGACGAAAATTGCGCTTCGACTGGGAAATACGTTTGAGTGCAAGGGGTCTCGAGGTCGAGAGAGGGATGTAGGCCTTTGGGTTGTGAATGGAGTGCATCTTTACGGCAGCCAGTTAGGAGACAGTGGGTCAAGTCACTAATAAAACAGTCCGAGTCTAGAGCCTAGCTCTCTCAAAGTTCTTGGATAACTCCGTAGAGTCCTTCTTCGCCCATTCTCTCAATATCTTGCGCTGGATCTTGCCGCTGGCGAGTTTGGGCTAATTTCACATTAGCATGCAACGCCGCAATGGGGATTAGCAGGACTTACAATCTCGTCCACGAACTTGACACCTCCCACGAGCGCTTTATGCTTCGCTACCAGCGGTTTGAAAGCGTCTTGAATCTGCTTAGGGGTGACCTTGGCCTTTTTCGCTTCTTCCGTCAGCACGACATATGCTCGCGGCCACTCTTCTTCATTGATCGTGACGCCAACAGCAGCTGCATCGGCCACGCCATTGAGTGTCAAAAGTTTGCCTTCGAGCTCTGCTGGCGCGACCTGTAGCGCGTTGACCTTGATGAGCTAGGACGTGTTAGCTGTGCCTTCAGCGATAATAGGAATCCTAGACATACCTCTTTCTTCCGGTCCACGATCCAAATATACCCCTCCTTATCAATGACTGCGACATCACCGGTCTTCAACCAGCCATCAGGTGTTAGCGCCTCCTTCGTAGCTGGCTCGTTCCTCCAGTACCCAAGCATAACATTAGGTGCCTTGATCCACATCTCACCCGGCGTATCCGTACCCACATCCTTCCCATCATCATCCACCAACCTCAACTGATTGTTCGGGATCAGCCTTCCCACAGTTCCGTCATCCCGCGGTTCAATCTGCAGAATCGAACCACATGTCACCTCCGTCATACCCCAACCCTGTTTCACAAAGCAATCGAATCTCTTCGCGATCTCGTTCGCAAGGTCCTTTCCGAGCGGTGCACCACCTGAAGTGATAGTCCGTATACAGCTAAGGTTGTACTTTTGCGTCTCGGGTCGCTTCGCCATCATGACCAGAATGGGCGGTGCGACTTGTAGATCTGTTATCTGTGCTTTCTCAATGCAGCGAATGTAGTCTTCATATACGAATTGCCGCATGAGGTATATTGGCACTTGGAACTTGACAGCCATGAGATTAGCGTACATTTGTCCGTAAGCGTGGTATAGTGGGAGGAAGCCGATCCATCGTTCATCTGTAACTCTGTCGCCCTTGGAGAAGTCTTTCTCTGGCCATCTGATCTTTGCTGTCTGTTCAACGTTTGCGATCAAGGCATGATGGCTGATCATAACGCCCTTGGGCATGCCAGTCGTTCCTGACGAGAAATTGATTGTCGCGACTGTGGTCTCTGATTCTCTGGTGCTCAGAGGTTTCCATCTGAAGCTATTGGCTTCCTGTTCGCTCCCTAGCATATGTCGCCAATCTTTGACTCCCAGCTTTTCCTTGCATGGCTGCGCGTCGTCTGTGAACTGGAAGATTCGATCTGGTGTGATTGTGCCTGCCTTCTTTGCTGCTTCTAGATCTCGCTCTACTAAGTCCGGATGTACGAGAAGGCATTTGGCGTTCGTGAGGGTCATCTGGTGGACAATCTCGTCGACAGTGTAGATTGGGTTGATCGCGGAGAAACATCGTGATCCACCAACGATACCCAGGTATGCTCCTGGGAAAAGGACATGGTTTGGAGTGTGCACCAGACAGACGTCCCCCTTCTGTAGTCCTAGCTTATCCAGGCCTATTATCACTCTCTTGATCCAATGAAGCATCTGCTTGGGAGAAACGTGAAGGTCGAAGTTGCCGGCATCGATCCAGACGGGATCGTCATTGACTGGAACATCTTTTGGGAAGAGGTAGTCGAGGATGTTTGTCTCGCTGTTATCAGTGTGGTATACTCTGGTTTGCATCAACGAATACGTACCTTAGGGATGTCAATATCGGGCAGTGGTGATGTGTAGACCATGTTGAACTGTACTGTCTGTTCCTGCTGGTACCTGGCGTCCACAACGATGGTAATAAGAGTACTTTCAGTACCTACCTTCCTTCATGCCATGAAGCGTGAATGTGTGTGTATGGTTCCTATGGCCCACAGTCGGCGCATGGGTACGGCCGATTGCCTCGGGCAGAGCTCAATCACGGCTAGTTTACTGGCCAAGTACATCATCGCGAAGCGTGCCGCCACAAGGCAAGAGATGCGTTTGGTCAAGCACAACAGGGTGGTGACGGCAGACGCGGCAAAGCCTTCTCCGCACCCCGGCTTCCTTCCCCAAGTGGCATCCGGGTGGGCATCGGGCATCGGATAAAGACGAGTCTTGGATGTGAAGTCAGTCAGCGCTATATCAGTATAACAAGGACCACGACAGTACCTTCTTGAATTGCGAGGTGTCTCGCTTTCTCCATTGCTTGCTTGTAGGTCCCAGATCTTCGCTTCAAGACAGCATTGAACGTCCGCTCCTGGTTAGTTAGCCGTCTGTGCGAGGAGCATCTCACGAGGCAACTTCCAGGTTATGACTGATAATCGTGACACCTATATTCGAAAATAGCGCCGGAAGACACACGTGCCATCATGTCGGATGTCAACATCGACGGCTTCTTCTCGCTGGATGGCAAGGTCGCTCTAATCACGGGTGGTTAGTTTTGCGAGCGGTCGAACGGGGCCTGTGGTATGAATGCGACAACCATGCTAATTTGAGCAGGATCTAGAGGAATTGGTCTCCACACAGCAACGGCATTGCTCTTGGCTGGTGCCAAAACGTTGTTCATATCTGCCAGGAAGGCTGGCGGCGACCAGGGCATTGACCAAGCTACCAGGCGACTGAACGACCTTGCAGCCAAGAAGAAGCTGAAAGGTCGTGCAATCGGGATCCCAGCCAATGTTTCCCAAGAAGAGGACATCAAGCGACTAGTGGAAGAAGTGAAGAAGCACGAGTCCAAGCTCGACATCCTGATAGCGAATGCCGGCGCGACGTGGGGAGGCCCTTTCGAGCCGACACCTGACTGGAGCTCGCAGAAGATACTGGATCTGAACGTTCGAGGCGTTTTCAACCTCGCCAGACTGTTCTCTCCAATGCTCGAAGCATCAGGCAGACCTGATGACCCATCTCGCATCGTGATAGTCTCTTCAGTAGCAGGCACGAACGTCTCGCACGTTGGCGACAATGGCACGATCATGTATTCGGCCTCGAAGGCTGCAGCACATCATTTAGGTCGCAATATGGCTGTGGAACTGGGCCCTCGCAACATTACGGTAAACACCGTAGCTCCGGGCTTCTTCCCTTCGAAGCTTGCAAGCGGCTTGATAGAGATCTTGGGCGGCGAAGAAGAGTTGTCGCGTGCGAATCCCCGCAAACGACTGGGCCAACCGAACGACATTGCAGGAGTAATGATTTACCTTTGCTCGAGGGCGAGCAGTTATGTCAATGGCGAGTACATATCTGTTGACGGCGGAGCAAGGTTAGGCGCAGGACGATTGACGAAGTTGTGAGCAAAATTTGTATCGTGATTGCGCCTTCTAGTGTGAAGACCTTGTGGCGTTCTTCAGGGTGGAAGCATTCTGGCGGCGTGGTACAAACTTTTCAGTGGTAATGTCGGTCATGGTCGAACTCGAAGCGCGTATGGAGAACTCTCATGCTCTCCAGCGCCATGTAGAGCCAGCGCTTGTCCAATCCCGAGATTGGTGCACAAAGAGAAGTACAAAATCAAAACAAAAGGAAACGCGATCAACGTTACTCCTGCACAAGCAACACAGAAGGGGCACCACGCTAGGATGTACATCATCCCATGCATTCCACTTTGCCTTTCCTCTCATCACTGTCCAGATCAACATCATCATGTCTTTCAATTGGTCAATACCTTGCAAGGGCATTAGCCGGAAGATGCATTCGATCGCCAACACGACGCCGAGAAGCATGAGCAGTACAGTACGTAGGGCAACGGCACCTGGAGCTCCTTTGCCGTCTCCACCAAAACTGCAATTGCAGAAGCGAGGTAGGACAATTGAGGAGCAGCTAAGCCATGCGTTCAGCGAGCTCATATACGTGTCAAATGCAGCCATATGACAGTCAACGACTTCTGTAACGCAAGTCGTCAAGATCGTTCTCTGTGAACATGAGTCTCGCACAGATCGGGCTATTTTCGGACGCTATCAACGACACAGTCGACACTACCGTCCCGACAGAGACTACAGGCTTCTTGATGAAGGCAGGACGATGGAGTCCGGTGTGTGCGACACTATGTCTGGCTTGTAGTCGTACTCATCTCAGTCGCAGGAAGAGAAGAAAGTGCTAATCAAAAACGTCCCAATCCCGGAGCCCGGACCAAATCAATTCCTTGTCAAGATCGCTTCAGCATCACTATGCCACAGCGATATCATGGCCATCGATGCTGGTCAGACTCATACCCTCGGACATGAAGGCGCTGGCTATATCGAGAAGATTCATCCTTCAGTCGAGGGTAAAGGCTTCGCCATCGGTGATGCTATCGGCTTCCTTTACATCATAGGCTGCTGCTTTGAGTGTGAAGGGTGCATGATACACAACACGTAGGTTACTCTCTGCTTTCGCGTTGAGGCACTGATGCAGACCTTCAGGCACTGTGTGACGGGGAAGCAACGTGTTCAGGGCTTCACTACGGATGGCTTCTTCGCGGAGTATGCGGTCGTTGACTATCCAAACTGCATCAAGCTACCAGGATCGATCGATGTGAAGATAGCATCGCCTATCTTCTGCGCAGGCATTGTTAGCACTTTATCGTGTATTCCTTCTCTGCAGCACTGACTTCCATCTAGACAGCCTTCCACGCTATCGACAGCTCCGAGCTCAAGGAATGCGACTGGGTCGCTGTTGTGGGCGCTGGAGGCCTAGGTCAGCTGGCCACACAGATAGCAAAAGCTCGAGGCATCAAAGTCGCGGCTCTTGATATCAATGACGGCGCTCTCGAGGCATGCAAGGAGCAGGGTGCTGACGCTGTCTTCAACACCAACAATGACTCCAACTATGTCGAGGAGCTCAAAAAGCTGACGAATGGTGGCGTGAACGCCGCTTGCGTTTTCAGTAATGCACAGGCAGTAAGTGGAGTCCACGTAACCTCACATTCATGCAAACTAACAACCAGGCCTACGCCGGTGCACCTTCCATCCTGCGCGTTGGAGGCATCATGATGGTGATCGGCCTTCCATACGATCCCATTCCAATCTCAACCATGGACCTGGCACTGGGCCGCTACAGAATCAAGAGCGACAACACCGGCATCCCGCAGCGCATGAAGAAAGCTGTGGACTTCCTTTCGGAGCATAACATTAAGCCAGAGGTCGACCATCGCAAGCTCGAGGAACTGAATGACATGGTGAACGAAATTAGGGCTGGCAAATCGACTAAGAGGATGCTGGTAGCTTTCTGATGAAAACGATACAGCAGTGACAGTGGTATTTCAAAGCACGCAGGGTCTCCCGTAGCCGACGCCCTTCCATCTACGCTTCAATGACTACGTCAATCATGCACCGTACGTCCGAATCATCCATTATACCCTCGCCTTCCTCGCCTCAAGCACCGATCTCAAACGACCAGTATCCAATCTCTGCGGCGTCTGACACGGGAGTCCTTCCTGCGGCGAGTCTGCTCTACTGGCATACCTGACCAAGCTTAAGCATCGCACAACAACAGCATCAGAGCGCACATATCACTTACAACTCCGCATCCTCCCTCGCCTGCCGCAGTACCTTCTCCGCAGAAGCCACGAGCTTCTCTTGGCTCCTTCGTTGCTCCTCATCCGGCGGCTCGGCAGGGTCATCATAAAGCTCCTGAAAAAGCTTCACTGCCTGTTCCGCATGATACACGTAATCGTCAGGCGAATGTGCCAGGATCATATGGCAGTTTGCTTTGTGTAAGGGGCCTACTCGCGGGTCCTTGACAAGCTGTCGAGAGATTGCGTTTGCCTCGTCGAATCTTTCAGCTTCGAAATGTTCCCACGCTTTCGTGCATTGCTCCTCGAATTCTTGGCCGAGGGGACTTAGTTCACTGGTGGGGATCATACTGGGTCGACCATAGTGCAGCAATTGCTGCGGAGTGGTTGCATACGGTGTGGAGAAACGGCTGGTAGATCAGGTGTTTGATGAGGCATTTTGAGGCGCTCGGTTCCACACGTTTTAATGTGTGGTTGCACAAAAAACGACGATCATGTCCTTATCTCTGCGACGAGCACGTGAGGGTCTAGCCTTAGGCTGTCGTACAAGGAACATGATACCGATGAAGGCTGACATGCCGCGCTGATGACGTAGTTGAAATAGATTATGCACAACTATCCCATCCTCTGGCGGTATTCTATGTCACTACTCATGCAGTCCTCTTTGTTGTTTTGCGGAAGTGTGGCATGTCCTCCAACGTCTGGACGTGTTCATGCTCTCGCCTGCGCCAGTAGCGTGACACGTCATCACGATAACGTGGTCGGGATATCCTCCTCACACTGGTGGACGGACAGAATAGCACCGGACCAAGAAATAGCTAGTTGTCGGCATGAGCTGTTGCGTAGAAGAAGGACCGCCTGTCCAGGTTCGGTCCGTAAGCACTCTTGGGAGGATAGAACAGACTTCGACCAAGGAACTGCTCGAGATTTGCACGCGTATACGCATTCACGATCGATTCGGTGACGCTGTTGGTCGGTCATATACCTGGTTGTCTGGCGAGCTTTCAGAGGGGTGACAGGCCCTTTCTTCGTGATCTGTTGCTATAGAGAATCAAACTGCTTGTCCTCGAGCCAGCTCGTAATACGTTCTCTCGTCCTATTAGTAGAAGTCAGCACGACCTGTAGAGACTCTATACAGTTGGAGTGATTCTGACAGTGCTCTGGCTGTCGCTTCGCCGATGCCTCGTCCTGCTCCACAGAGAATCACTAGACGGATGCCTGTGGAGCCACATCAAAAGCCAGCTACCTCTCCGGGACTTATCATGAGGTTGGTCATCATGTTGCTCTTTGCTTTCGAATGCTGCCTTGATGGTAGCTTCTTGTTGACACTTCTTGCTAGCTTCGAAGGTTTCGTTGCGCTTTGGCTGCTGCTCAATGGGTATCGGATAAGTGAGTGGTGCTACGAACATGTTGGTGTGTTCTGCGGTACTGCAATTGGTTTGGCTGCTGATGAGATGTGTTCTTTGCTACCTGTCCTGAGAGTGCGAGCATCGCGGTAGATAACCTGCTTCTGCACCACATCCAGAAGCGCCCATTACTAGGTATGTTCTTGACATACATACCACATGTCACGACACGCATATTGCTTGCGGGACACATGATGCACAAAGGTATGTCGATCATGAGGAGTTGTGCTACCGAGCATGAGGTGGTGAGAGATGTTAAGGAATTACACAGCCGATGCGATCCATCTCGATAGTGCAAGCATTGGCAAGCTCATTTTTGCTGATATAGTACGCCGTAGCGGAATCTGCTCTCGCAACAGTCCTCCGTAGTAGAGCTCAAGCTGAACCTCGGGAAGTCGCCCAGCTCAACTTCTGCACTGCAAGTTGCAGATACCGTTGAGTAGAAATGTAGTTGTGGCATTGGTAAATCAGCGCATGCACCCTCTTCGTACCCTTATCGAGGCTCCCTTGTTCGTCCACACCGAGTTCAAACCTACGGCATACATCATGGCAGGCGAAGTCAGACAACCCATCGACCAGGCGTCACTCGAGCGATATCTGGAGAAGAACCTGCCAGAGATCAAGCTTCCGTTAGAGCTTAAGCAGTTTGGCTTCGGGCAGAGTAATCCTACATACCAGATCACAGATTCCACAAAGGCGAAATACGTTCTGCGAAAGAAGCCGCCCGGGAAGCTGCTTTCAAAGACAGCACATCGAGTCGACCGCGAGTATCAGATCATACACGCGCTCGAGAAGACCGATGTGCCAGTGCCCAAGGCGTACATCCTCTGCGAGGATGGCGATGTCATTGGGACACCTTTCTATATCATGGAATGCCTTGAGGGGCGTTTCATTGACAACTCTGCGATACCGGATGTGAGCGAACATGATCGTACAGAGATGTGGCGGGATGCAGTGCGGACGCTGGCGAAACTACATCGCCTGAACCCGAAAGACGTTGGACTGGAAAAGTTTGGCAAGCCAAATGGCTTTTACAAGAGGCAGCTGAGGACGTTCTCGAGCTTGGGGCAGGATCAGGGATCGGCCAAGGATAAAGAGACTGGACAGGAGGTTGGACAGCTTCCACACTTCAAGGAGTTCCTGGAGTTCTTTGGTCAAGAGCAGAGTCAGCCATATGATCGAGGGGTGCTTTTTCATGGTGACTTCAAGATCGATAACCTCGTCTTCCACAAGATTGAGCCCCGAGTCATCGGCATCTTGGACTGGGAAATGGCCACAGTCGGCCACCCTCTTGCAGACTTGACGAACTTGACCCAGCCATGGACAATCTCAAGAGCAACGCCATCATGGCCGCGAAAGCACGGCGACGAGGCGTTCCTGGATCCCTCTGATCCCAAGTCCAACGCGAAAGAATACCCAGGGCTGCCTACTAGGGAGGCATGCATCAAGTGGTATCAGGAAGATGTTGGCTTTGAGATCAGTGAGAAAGATCTCGCGTGGGCAACGGCCTTTGCTCTGTTTCGAGACAGCATCATCTTCCAGGGTATCGCAGCGCGATATGCCACGAGGCAAGCGAGCTCAGCGCAGGCACAGTCGTATGCGAAGGAGCGGGAGCCTTTTGCCGAGATGGCATGGGAGAAGGTCGAAGAGGCAAAGAGTAAGCAGAGCAGCCACCCGAAATTGTGATCGGGGTACGTCGCACGAACATCATCAAGACCCACTTTTCACCACCAACACACCAACATCCTCAGTTCCGGCAGACAGTTGCTTCTCAGGCACGTTTGCATTGCGAGTGATGCTTTGGATTGCTGCAGATACGTCGTTGATCGTACCTGCCCGGATCAACGACTCGATGCTAGACCCCTGTCGTGCACAGCCTAACGGCCGTTTGGTCACTAGGAAATCTATACTCGATTCATCTAATGTCACGGTGCACATCTCCGACATCATGGCACCACGTCAGAGGCACACCGACTATGTGCCACATGGAGGCAATGAAGGAGACATGAAGTAAAGAGGATGTGGGAGATATTGCGGAGCCGATTTTATGCTTCTACGACTTCGATGCGCATGAGTGAGACCTCAGCTGAGCGCACAAGGTAAAGGAGGCTGGGCTAGGCTAGAATTTGGTGCATCCGGCTGCAAATATGCGATCTCGATGTGGTGGTATAGGCGATGCGATTGTCAGCTTGTTCCAGGAAAGCGAGGCTTGCATCAAGGACGGCTGCCTGATTCTGGTCGCACAATGGTAGTTTAATGTGGCGTTTGAAGGAATACTGCAGCCTGCGCATGGCATGACTGAGCGAATGCGAAGTTGTACGAACCGGAGACCACAAATGGTCAGTTCAATCCACAGCATAACTGTAACCACCTCGAGCACCACTGTAGCTTACAGACGCCATTGACCCACATCAGCACCCTCTCAAGATGGCAGACGACTTCATCGCTAATGACCTCTGGCAAGTCTACCTTCCCTTGCACTCGACCCACGCTGATACTGACGTGTCTCGAACAGCCCTGCCTACGCAGTCCGTCACCCTGCATACACCCTCCACCCTCCACCCCTCTGCCTTAACTTCTTACTGATAATTACCACTCAGTCCCTCTTTTCTGCCCTCGGCTGCGTCGCAGCAATCGTCTTCTCCTCCTTCGGCGCCGCCTACGGTACCGCAAAGTCCAGCGCCGGAACCTTCTCCGCCGGCGTTCTGCACCCAGACATCGGTGTCCGCGCGCTATTGCCCACTGTTTTCTCTGGAATTTTGGCAATTTATGGCCTCGTCAGCTCTGTCCTGATCGCAAACCACATTCAAGTGGAGCTCCCGCTGTACACGGCGCTTGTGAATTTGGGGAGTGGGCTTGCGGTCGGCTTGTGCAGCCTTGCCGCGGGGTTCGCTATTGGGATTGTGGGTGATGCGGGGATTCGGAGTGTGGCGATGCAGGGGAGGATGTTTGTTAGTATGGTGCTGATTTTGATCTTTGCAGAGGTTTTGGGTACGTTGACATGTTTGAGTGACGAAGAAGAGGAGAACGTGCGGGTGCTGATTTTGGACTTAGGGCTGTACGGTCTGATTGTGGCGTTGATTGTTGATACGAGGGCGAGTTTGGCGAACCCGCAGGTCATGTGCAGAGGGAGGTGAAATAGTTCCTGCGTGTTACGGACCTTTAAAGAGATGACGGGCTTAGCTTGCATATGAGTTCGCGACTTTTAGGACATCAGAGGGCCCTAAACACTGGGAAGCAAAATCGATACTAAGACAACATAACTTCGCACTTCGAATAACGACCTTTGTTTACGATCGCCGCTTTATAGCGAGCGGGCATACTATCTACGCTACTGTTTATTTATCGTATTTTACCCTCTCGAAGGGCTCGAATAGCCTCTACCCGCGACTACCTCGAGTTTTTGCGGCTCGTCGTATCGATCTTCGCGGGCTAGAAAGTCGACCATCTTCTTCGCTCCTCGAGCTTCGCATTTCGAAGGGTTATTGTAGTATTTAGGCATCGTTACGGCGTTATTATTCGAAAAGAGAGAGAGAGAGACAAAGAGAAGGCTGCGGAATCGAAGCAGCAGCTCAAACAGTCAGAGACACGAACCCGGGCTCGACTGCTACTGCGCTGCATGCAATGCTTTTCCGAGTGCCGATCGTGTCTCCAGGAAATGCAACGAGATTCGTCTTTAGAACATACTGGGCGTGGTCTTAGGCCTCATAGCGTTCGTGGGACTCGCGCTTCGTGCAATGGCACCTGGTCGCCTTCGCGCCGGTTGACACAGTATACAAGTACTACATATCCATTGCTGACTGTGCTCGGAACATACTATCAGACGTCCATGCCACCGACAGCGAACCTTATTGTCGTGAGGTGTTATCGGCATGTACGTTGTCTTGCCAGCGCAGACTCAGCGGGGCATCCTCGTGTGGGGTGATGGCGCCACAGCGGTGTACGCACAGATGGTTAATGGAGACGACGTTGTGATGGCGGATGTCGAGGTGAATGCTGTTGCCTACGCAGAACGACAACCACACGTGCAGCTTGCTCGCTATCGATCTCGGTCAGTATCCGATGAGGCGTGGTTGCCTCTCGAAACGTCGTGAAAATGTGGTGTGGCGAGGCAGGTGTGACGTAATGTTTCATGAGGTGCGCGGTTTGTGCGGCGGGCAGTCGCCGCAACGCAGATATGTCGCAGCAGCATAAAACCAACTTGTTGCACCTCTCTCTTCCAATCCAACACACAACTCTTCCTCGATTCCACGACCACCACTTCAAACCGTTAACGAATCACGAAACCGTTTCACGATCACGACACCGCTACACACACCCCATCACACAACCACCATGTCGAACACCGTCCACGTCAAGGGCATTAGCTCCCAGACCAGCGAGAAGGAGGTCCGCGACTTCTTCAGCTTCTGGTAAGTTCATGATCCATTGCACTTTGCTCAGCTTCATACTGACTTCCTTCACAGCGGCAAGATTCAATCCCTCTCTGTGAAGCCAGAGACCAGCGGCGCCGACTCGACACAGTCTGCCACCGTCACGTTCGAGAAGGAAACCGCAGCCAAGACCGCCCTCCTCCTGGATAACACCCAGCTCGGTCCCGCTCAGGTCCACGTCTCCGCTGGTCAATCCCTCGACCAACTCGCCGGCGAGAAGGCCTCTGGTGGATCCGAAGATGAGCACGACCTTGCCCAAGAAGACAAGCCCCGCGCTCGCGTTGCAGCAGAGATGCTTGCACAAGGCTACACTCTCAGCGACCAGGTCATCCAGCGCGCCATTGCTCTCGACCAGCAACACGGCATCAGCAACCGCTTCACATCGACTCTCCAGCAATGGGACCAGAAGTTGAAGGTTTCTGAGCGTGCTCAGCAGGCCGACAAGAGCTACGGTATCTCACAGCGTGCGGATGCGGGCTGGAGAGGCCTGAACTCATATTTCGAGAAGGCTCTCGAGACACCTACTGGCCAGAGGCTCCGTGCGTTCTACGAGCAGGGTCAGAAGCAGGTCCTTGATGTCCACAACGAGGCCAAGCACCTTCAGTCGCTCAAGGCTGGCAAGGACGGTAAGCCAGAAAAGGTTGACGGCTCATCCGACCGCACTCAGTGTAAGTGCCAGGCCGATGCCGGTGTCTGCCAGTGTGCTCCAGGCAAGTGCGCATGCTCGAGCTGTAGCAAGAACCCAGACACCACAGTTCCAGTCGATGCCGAGAAGGCCGAGCTCGAGAAGGTCGACCAGGAAGGCAACACCAAGTGCAACTGCGCAGGCAACGACAGCAAGTGCGCTTGCAAGCCAGGCCAATGCAAGTGCGCCTCATGCCCAAAGTCATCATAAATGTCTGAGCTTGATCAGCGATACAAGATTTCTTTCAGCGGCGTTGTGGTGAGGGTTGAGGAGATTCCGGAAAGTGACGAACTGTGTTCATTAAGGCATCGAGTATGCGTGTACCACTATGAGGCGAGGTGTTGGCCAGAAGGCCATCGCCACGCTATGAGAAATGATTCAGCGATTCAGAAGGGATACCAAAATAGCATAAGCAGTGCTCTGGTATGATCAAGAATTGGCAGCTCCTTCAAAGTCTTGTATTGCCCCGGTCTGGAAATTTGCTCAATACGTGCTCCTAATCTGCAGGTACCGTGGTGGTCAGCACTAAAGTTGACATCATGTCTCTTTGTGCCATAGATTTCCCGGTCGGCCTTCACTTTGTACATGAGCCTTGGCTTTTGGTTAGGGTGGTCAATATATTCACAAGCTGATGGTTTGAGCAGGAGCCATGCACTAGAAAAAGAGGTCACAACAGTTCTTAGCGTCAAGCACCATTCATAATCGAGTTCACATTTTCACCTTGCAAATGACACCATTATCAACTCAACTGACCTCTTCACAACCCATATCTCGTTTGGCATTCGCTGTAGCCACACCCGCAAAATTCACAACGGTGCAATACATTAGAGAGCCATTCTGGATCAGCTTCGAGTCACGATTAAGTGCCATAACCTTATACCACTTCTTCCTCGCAACTCGAGTCCAGCTAAATATACATCGCAGGCGAATGCCTGGTGGGAGATGGTCAAGAATAACTAAGAGAAGAACGTCCTGACAAACTATCAACCGCAAAACGCATGGCTACACAACTACCTCTCCACATCGGATCGCATCCGTATCTTCTGCCGCTACCAGCGAGGCCTTCTGATCTACGATACTTGCACAATCCCCGAGCTCCGTCGCTTCTGCGAACAGCGGGGGATTCGCACTGCTGCAGGTGAGGCGGCCAAGCGGAGGCTCATTTCGATCTTGGAAGCCGCCGATGATAGCGCGACTTTCGATGGCTTCCTGCGCTTACCAGCAGAGCTACGCCTGCAGCTATGCGGCGCACTCTGCACCGCACGATCATCCCTATCATGAGGGATATTCGGCAGCCCGAGACTTCTGCGTAGAGCCGCCGGTCTTACGAACTTCGCAACTGCTATGCAACGAGGCATTATCGTTGTTCTACGAGATGACACGATCCAATCGCGACGTTGGCAATCTATGACAAGCCGAGCACCGAGCGGAGCTGTTGAGGGTCTCTTGGGAAGTCCAGGGCAATACCGGAGTATTTTCCGCTTGTGGCGAAGCGGAAATTATCATCGGAATCAGGAAGCTTCGAGTTATGGTGTCGTGTTCCAGACATGGTGTAGTATACTTTGATTGCAGCTTTGATCCGGTACCTCAGGCAGCCACCGCGACGCAAATCATGGTACAGGCTCTCCTGGACCGTTGACTTGGGTAGCCATCTTGAGGCGCCCACTGTGAGTGCGATCGACTTCCACTCATTAGGTCGACAGGGGTTGGACCCGGTGAAAGCAAGTACGTTCTGAGCCGGTCTCGTGCAACATGGCAACATGAACATGAGTTCGGTGAACACAGCTGACACTTGCCTCATAGCCATTTCAGCGACTGTCGTAAGTCGACTGCAAAAAATCTTCGACGAAATAACGCAGGAGAGTGGGAATTGTACTTTGCAGGTGCAAGACAGTTGGGCTATACAGGGCGCGGTGACCACCGGTATGTGCAAGACTGCTTCGATGCTACCACTTGGATGGCGCCTTGACACTGACCCTCAGTACTTTCGGAACTGAGAGAATAAGTCCGATGATTCATGACATCGGTTGCCAACCGGATTCAGCATTATAATGTTACAATACAGCTTCCATATCGTGGCGGCGTCTGAGAGTTCGCCAGACTCACCAACTTCGTCAGGTCCCATGCCCGCGGTCCAGATATCGCCACGCCACCAACACTACCACCACAGGCATCGCAATGCGCAGGATGTTACCCACAAGACGCCGACCCATCACCGTGATCACAACCGCAATGAACTCGTCATGTTGTTTGCTCTCGTTCACCCTCGGAAACTCTTCACTAGGCACGGGCTGGCCCAGAAACTCGCACAACGGCCTCCACTCGTCACTGAGCTGATACTCCAGTATTCTTCCCGGCTGGTCCTTCAACACATTCCTAATCTCCTGGTAATGCCCTCTGTAGACCTTCTTCGCATTCGCCCGCCACTCCCGCGAGTTCTGCGCTCGGAACTGCCCGTTCATCATGCCTCGCCACACGACAGGACTCATGTAGGCGGCTTTGTAGTCGATGTATTGAAGGGCATGCCAGAGAAAGGGACTGTCGGTGCCCTCGATCAAAGCGTGCTCGAAAGAGGGGTACCATTTGTCGGGATCACGTTCCACGAGTACGACTTTAGCTTCGGGATATGCTGCGATGAGCTCAGGTCCGAACATGTTACACGGCATGTCCGTGACTGCGGAGACGTGACCTAGCAATTTGTCCCAGAAAGCTCGGTTGAGCTTGATGGAGGTATCGCCGAAGTACTGCTGGGTGTCAGCATCGTTTTGACAGGGTCAGGTGTCGACTCGCTTTTGCATCGATGGCCTCTTGCCACATCATACAGTCCTTCGGGTTCGAGTGCATGTCAAAACCATGTGCAGTAGGATAGCCAAGCTGTTTGAGAGCGGCCTTCATCGAGGCGGTTCCTGTCCTTCCCATACCAAGGCTTAAGACCTTCATAGGCACGACGCGGCGGCATTTACGTCGATCGATGTTGTAGTCTGTGAAGACTTGCGGGTGTTTCGCTTTCGTCTCATAATCGAAGTCGAAGAGGAACTGGCCTAGGCCACTGGATTTGTAGAGACTGGGCATGGTTGCAAGTCACAATATTGGTCAATTGTGCGCGTAGTCGAATGAGCCTTGCGGAGACTTTGCCGTGGTTGTGTTATATAGTTCGATAGGCAAGTGCACTGTAAAAGGGTAAGATCGTTCAGCCCTGGAAGGATGGCCTGCATGCCGAGGCGCGCGGCCGCCGCCACAGGATTCCAGGCTCGTGCGCTTCTCAGCTGCGAAGATCGTAACCCGGTCGATGAGTAACATTGATTCCCCAACTGCAATCGAACATTTCTTGTACGATGGTGCGACGCCTTGCCGTAGTTTGACGTGCTTGTAGTCAGTCGTGGGGGTGAATTCGAGATCGAGGGAACCACTGATCCGTATTATCGCTATCAAGTCCGTCACCTATCGCGAATTACTTCGATGTGAGGAGCGACCAGCATCAAGGATTTGGGAGTTGAAGCGCCTCGGGTCATTGTCTTGATCCCAAGGCCTGACTGGATTATCTGATCAGTAATCCAAGTATAGCATTGGACAGCCATCTACGTACCACTGTACAACACTGGTAAGACCTTCATATGCAGTACAAAGAAGCTTTCGCAGAATCCTCTGCGGGAGTCGCTCGCAGCCGCCAACTTGAGCCGTGGATGGCCTCCTGACTCATCTCGTAGTAGACGTCCTCGGACCATCGTTGAGGAGATCTCTTTGCTTGATAGAGTTCATAGGCTCTTGTGAACTCTGCCCAGGTCCGTCTCTCACGACTGTCTGAACGACTGAGGAAGTAGCAAGCCTCCCATATGTCCCAGAGGACTTCCTCGGTTACCAAGGGCTTCTTCTCCACGCGCGGGACCTTCGCAACGGCTTTCCTGACAAATGGCTGTATCATGAGAGGACAGTCACTGTAGTAGCCCAGAGTCACTATGGATGTCTCGGGATCTGGTAAGTTGAGATCAACACCGATCAAGGCAATGCTAGGATCCTTCGTGACACCGGCTTTGGGTGGCGGGATGTACGGCACACGAACTTTCAGTTCGAGACGCCTGAGTCGCTGCAGGTCACCTGGTCTCTGTCGTTGTAACCAGCGATAGAATGTTTCGTCTGTTGCAGAGAAATCCCGATGGCCTTTGTGATCCAGCCGAAAGGTGGCACTGCAGTAGTAGAAGGGCAGAGTCTCGCGACGGAGCTGGTGGTTTACACGTAGGATGGCCGTACCATTGGCCTCAGTCGTCGTCCTGGGACGCAGAACGGCTACGTTGAGGTCCTCGAAGTAGGCTTCATATACTCGATTTCGGAGTTCGGCGGGCAAGCTCAACAGGAGGCATTCCGGAGCGGCATCTGGTTCTGCCATCCATGAGACAAGCCGCACTGCAAGCTGCGGACTCCAGAGCCCGCTGCTGAGATGGCATCTAAGCACAATCTGATGAAGAAGACTCGATGTCAGTGATAGAGTTGAGTCTTAGAACTCAGCCCAGAGAATGCACGCGGGACCCTTGCCCTGCGGGAGAGAGAGTCCATCGGCGAGACTACCCGAACGGCATGAAAATAGCTGTCGGACCGACCAACGGAGCTCTCAACGATTGAGACACTCATCAACTCCTTCACCACCCTCACCACCCTCCGCCAACCTCTCACAGCATCCTTCGGTACCTGTGCCAGTCCATCTCATACTACAACATGGTTGGCGCACGACTGCTCCGCCCAGCGGCACAAATGCTGCGCACAACACCCTCCGCCATTCCCCGATGGAGCTTTCAGAGAGTCGCAGCACCGTCGGTATCGAGACGGAGGACGTACGCAACAGGCACAAAGGAGATGACTGTGCGAGAGGCACTGAACGAGGCGATGGTCGAGGAGATGGAGCGGAACCCAAAGGTCTTCGTGCTTGGTGAGGAAGTCGCACAATACAACGGAGCGTAAGTCTTCCTGCAGCGAGCGGCGATGTACGGAGCAAGCGAGGAAGACGTACACAGGAGAGCTTGAGCCCGGTGATTTCGTTGAGCTTAAGGTGTTGCGGGAGCGTCACAGGAAACCCAGAGGAACAGAAAGGAACAAGACTTCGAAAGCCAATGCTAACTGAATGCGCACAGCTATAAGGTTACAAAAGGACTGTTGGATCGCTTCGGCGACAAGAGAGTCATTGACAGCCCTATCACTGAGTCGGGGTTCTGCGGTCTGACTGTCGGAGCTGCGCTCGCCGGTCTTCACCCAATCTGCGAGTTCATGACCTTCAACTTCGCCATGCAAGCCATCGACCAAATCATCAACTCCGCCGCAAAGACACACTACATGTCCGGTGGTATTCAGCCATGTAACATCACCTTCCGAGGTCCCAACGGTTTCGCCGCCGGTGTTGCTGCTCAGCATTCGCAAGACTACACAGCCTGGTACGGCTCGATACCAGGTCTGAAGGTTGTTGCGCCATACTCGGCCGAGGACGCGAAGGGTCTGCTAAAGGCCGCCATTCGCGATCCCAACCCGGTCTGTGTGTTGGAGAACGAGCTCCTGTACGGTCTGCCCTTCCAGGTCAGCGAGGAAGTACAGAAGGACGACTTCGTCATTCCTGTAAGGCATCCCAAATCTTGCTGCGAGATGCCTTTCATGCACTGACATTCCACTGTAGTTCGGCAAAGCGAAGATCGAGCGCCCCGGCAAGGACCTCACAATCGTCACCCTCTCGCGATGCGTAGGCCAATCGCTTGTGGCCGCCGAGCAATTGAAGAGCAAGTATGGCGTTGACGCCGAGGTCGTCAACCTCCGGAGTATCAAGCCAATGGATGTCGAGGCCATCATCAAGTCCGTGAAGAAGACTGGCCACTTCATGGCTGTAGAGTCGGGCTTCCCAAGCTTCGGCGTTGGCGCTGAGCTCATTGCCCTCGTCTCCGAATACGCCTTCGACTACCTCAAAGCGCCTCCGGTCAGAGTCACTGGTGCTGAGGTCCCAACACCATACGCGCAGAAGCTTGAAGAGATGGCTTTCCCAACAGAGACGATTATTGCAGATTACGCTGCCAAGCTTCTCCGAGTCTAAGGATACTTCATGGATTTGCGTTGGGCTGGGAGCAATCAGCCACGATGCACCATCATGCCGTGAGCTCACGTGCGACCCACGTGGCAAATGCCTCGAGACACGGTACATTTGCTGTCTTATTGGAACCAACAGTGGCAATGACAGAGCACTGTACTTTTACCACGACTTTCCTGTGCGCCTTAGATGCCACGGCTGTGTGATTCTGTGTACCTAGGAGCAAGAGCGTCATAGCGCGGAGCGAAAGGGTTCAAGCAGGATAAGGTGTTATTTGCTAATTGGTGCCATGCTAGAATTACCACCTTTCCCACGGTTCCATCGCTGCCCGCATGCATCTTGCCTCGCTTCGTAGACGCCTTCAACACCATCTCGGGGAGTCGGGTTGGCGGCCACGAGCTCGAGCGAACGGGACCGAGATTTGCAAAGACATGATGAGCATGTTCGTGATGTGGTAGAACGGAGTGATGCGGTCGCGTGGCTGCCACCACTGCCAGAAAGTTGTCATTATGTTGGTAAAGCCCCTGCTTCACCACGTGTTGGCCATGTGCAAAAGAAGCATTCACCTGCATTGCGCTACGTGCCAATATTTTGTCGATCTCGCATTTCAGGCCGGTGCATTATTGCCACCGATTGCAGCAGCCAATTGATTTCTAGACCTTGATCCTGAAAAGAACCCGGCTGAACTGGAAATGGCTTGATGGCTCCCAAACATGAATCCATTCGACCAAACCATCGGCATAGCACCCTCAACCCCATAATTTTTCATTTCCTCATCTATCTTATGGTGCTGTATCGGCACCGGAGCGATGTGCAATCCTTACACAGAGATGCAATGGAAGGTCGAGAGCGATCCGAAGCACAAAGTGCTGGCCATGCGAGGATCGACGAGATTGCTGCCAGCCAATTGGCTGCCACTTCAGCTGGCTTGCGCTTCACTCCTAGGCCCAAGCGACTAAACAAGACCGTCCAGGTGTGCGTTCCAGCGCATTTGGAGGACTGCAGTGCCGGACTTGCTCGGTCCTGCTTTGCTCACGGCTGCTCTAGCGCGGGCTCGCTTCCGGCTCCTGCTCGACTTCCTGCCTTTCGTGGACTTGTTGCACGACACATTCACAGATTGTCTAGCGATAGTCCAGAATGGGAGATGTTGATATGCACTGCCACCTGGAAGAGATACATGTCGGTGTCGTTTCTGGGAACTTGTGGAACGAAAGATTTGTCTCCTGGGTAATGATCGACTTCGCATCCTGGTTCCTTCCTCCCCCAGATCTTCAAGGACTTCGATCTCCGGCTTGACTTTTACCTCTCTTCATGGCAATTATTGAAAATTCCCGCGAGAGCATGAACTCCGCTTTATCTTCGACATGGCGCATTCGTGGGCCAGCAGGCGAGAAGGCGTGGCAGTATAGCCGTGAATCCGACGGTATCCCATCAAGATTGACTTTTCCGGACGAGCTCGGTACTGCTCCTGGGGAGGAGGAACATCCTTTGTCATCTTCCTCAATGCGCTCACTCGACAGCCAACTGCGACACGGCCCTGAATGTCTTCTATACGCCTTACGAACATCCGAGGTGTGCCAAAGCACTATCCTCAATTGATTGGGCCCGTTCAAGTGGCTGAATCCAACCCCGGGCATACCACGTTCTCTTGGTCCCTTCACTGGCCCTCTTTAGATAGCGGTATCACCTATCAGCTCAGCCTGCATACAGCCCCATGCCGAGTGGGTACTGTGTCTAAGGTGGGTCAAGGACTCTGTCTATACGTCAAGTCTAACCTTGACAGACATCTTTCAAGACTTCTCGAAGAAGACCGGATACTACCGGACCATAGCCTTTCCGTCCTCGCTAACCCAACACGCCTCTTCTCGTGGGTGCAAGGATTTGGTATGCGCCACGTCCGTACGTTTGTGATGCTGATCTATACCATCATGGGAGTGACGATTGCAGGGAGGGCAGGGGAGTATATGAAGATGCAATATTCTCCGTCACACCACCAGTATCGACACGACACAGCAGCAGGTCAGCGAGAATACGAAGGAGAATAAAGTGCTGCATCTTCGAGGCGTTCCGAGGTCGATACGGTAGACACCGGAGCCGTCAACCACCAGAATATGCCAGGAGGACTTCATCAAACGATCAGTATCGATAGCAGAAACACTGCACAGGTCTTCCAACCACAGAACATTCTTGAAGAAGCTGCCGGAACCCAGAAACCCACTTCCACTGGCAGACATTCGCCCGGCGGAAAGAATCTGTCAAGCCTCCTCTCTTTACCAGCCGAGATCCACAGCGCGATCTGCGAAGCACTGCTGCTCTCGACGGATAGCGACCTCGCGTTAATCTTTGCGTGCCGGCAAATATACATGGAAGCATCAGCAATGCTCTGGCAACGACCGGTCTCCTTTCTTTCGCAAGCCAAGCTCCTTTCCTGGATCGACAGGAGTGCTCAGGCGGATCTAAGACGAGTCAGAACTCTCACTTTGCGGCTTACTGACGTCAATCTGGCTTCGCTGATCGATAAAAGCCCAGAAAGACGACATCGATCCAGCGCTTGGGCCCTTTATCAGCAAGAGCTTGAAAGAGTCAGTGATGCACTTCGAAGTTTACCTGGTTTGGTCGATCTTACCATAATACCGTGTGATCGAAATGGCTCTCAGCTTCTCAACGGGATGTATCTGTCGTTCCTTGGCATGATCGCGGTGCATCTCCCCACACTCACGCAGCTTACGATCCATGACTGTGAGAGTGTGATGGAAAAGGTACCGAGCTTGAGTCGGTTGAACAAGGTCGTCTTCGACGATAGTCGACGAACGTCCAGCAGTCCTTCGAATATATCCCCAACCAGTCGAGGCAAGAGGCGAGTCGATGTGGTCAAGCATGAGGATCCGATGCCGATTAAGATGGAGGTGTGTGAGATGGATCAGATTTGAATATACCGTGGGCCGACATTTCAGCCGCTGCTCACCGATTAAAAGCTACAAGTGGCAGGGAGATCCTCTCACTGCAGCCTGCCTTGGCGTGTCGCTTTGCCCGTACTGTGGGCATTATTGATATATATCAGTACAATTGCAATATTCCACGATGCTTACACGCATACCATCATCACGGTTTCTTCGGCGTACAACAATCCCCAGCCTCAACTTTCCCATCACTCCCCAACCTACATTCACTCGCCTCCACCTCTAACTCATTAAACTCCTTCGCAGCTTCATCGCAGAATTTCGCCATATGCGTGTCCTTAGCCGAAAGACCTTCGGGATTATGCGTCGTCCAGCGGATGTGAGTTTTGTTGTAGACGTTGCTCCATTCTGGGTGGTGTTTGGTCTTTTTGCACTCTGAGGCTACTTGGTTCATGAAATCCTATCGACATGATCAGTGAGCCGGTATGGGTGGATGCTGGAATTAGGAAGAGGGTGTTACCCAAGTCGCCTTAAAAGTCTTAAACTTGAATCCTCGCTCGAGGCCTTTGCCGTTGTTGCAGAGCTCCCATTTTCCGTGATCGACGAGGGCTGTGGCTTGTTGGACCACGTCTGAGACGTTTTCGCCTTGGGAGATTTCGAAGACGCCGGCTTGGACCATCCTTGCTTGTGATGAAACAAAGGTTCGTATGGAGGGCTGGAACAGCTGACGCAGACAATGCAGATGTGATGGTCGCGCTCCTACTCTCATGCACAACATCTTGCTTGAGCTTGCAGCTTCGGCGTACTCGGCGCTGATCAAGGGGCCGGGATGCTGAGGGAGTAGCTGGACGAGGTCATTGGGCTCATCGCGGCCTGCCTTGATGCATTGCTGACCACAATCGTACTGTACAGACAAAATATGCTGTTGGATTCGCACAATCGACAGGTCGATTTTCACCACTTGACCATCAACAAAATGTTTCACGAAGACGACGATCACGTGTAGTCTTCACCTCGGCTATTAGCGCCGTTTCGTGGCAGGGCAACTGTCACAACCAGCGCCGCGGCACCTCTCTCTGGTCGACCATTGTCCCATCTATTGCAAGCCAACTTCCCGCCGCCAATGCAATGCTCAATGTTGTCGCAAACAACAATCTTCAGCGCAACGCGAAAACATTCCTTACGATCAAGGACTCCCGTTAGTCCTAATGTTGCCCACAGACGATTGCGATGATTGCACGCCAGCCTACATGAAGCGAAGCCTGGACTCTGTGCCACCGTCGACCTTTATCCTTTCGTCAACACCGCTGGCCCTGACATGGATTGCCGTCGTTGTGGTCGCGCAGCGGAGACTTTTCCCGATCCTATCAAGCGAGCAAGAGAGGAAAGGTCGGCAGGAAGAACTGCCGGTGTTCAATAAGAACGTGTTTAGACCTTCGAGCTATAATCTACATGGCTACCTTGGAAGGCTCTCAGCGCAGAAGCTGGCGTCTTGGGTATTCTCAGCAAGCATCGGACTGTCCGCTGTGCTAGTGGAGCTACTGCTTTGTGAGATTTCAGATGTGCTCAGCCCAGCAGCTAGAGGGTTGGCTTTGAGGATAACGCTAAGCTCGTTGTTGATCTTGAGCATTGTGGTCACGCCAGCTTTGGAGATACATGGCATCGTAAAGGCAGTGCTTGGGTCACCATCGGATACTACTTCGACGCGCAGGACGCGGCCGAAGCTGCGACTTGGATTGGAAGCTGCGATCTTTGCTGGCTGGATGCTCGTCTTTTGGTATCTACCGCAGGCCTCTGTCTTGCGGAGCTCGTTATATGAAGGTGAGCGAGGACAGTCTGAGAGCGACCATGTCTTCACCGAAGCTTGTTTGGAGAGGATTGGCATCATTGGCATATCGCTCATGGCATCGTTGTCTGGCTTTGCAGCTGTATCATCACTTTGGCAGAATTTCGGGATTCGGCAGAAGCATGTAAAGGAGAGCGATGTGTCCCGCAAGGCGGCAGGCTTAGCTGCAACCGAAGAAATGCTGGCTGCAAAGCAAAGCAGACTTCGAGCGCATGAGCGAAAGATGTCCGAAGGCGCAGCGCTAGCTGAGCAAAAAGGCTTTGTTGGACGCATGATTGATTCGGTGAAAGGTTCGAAGGAGACGCAGGAGCTCAAGGCGTTGCAAATGGAAGTGGCTGGGCTGGAAACGATGAAGTTCACACTGTCAAACTCGCTGTCGCATCTGCGGTCTCGCCACGAGGAGCAGGAACGATCGAAGACCAAGTCTGGACGCCTACTCAACATCGCCAACATGATCTTCGCCGTATACTGCGCGTATCGCATCTTCGCAACGTCCCTGTCATCGTTACGAAGGTGGTGGAACCCATCACATTCATTCGCCACGAGCGATCCCATCAACAATGTGCTTGCGCTTCTGACGACCCACTGGGACAGGAACCTTGACCGCGATGCTTGGTCACGGCAGATCAGCTTCTTGCTATCAGGAGTCATGCTTCTGGCCTCGTTCAACGCAGTCCTGCAGACTTTCCGCTTGTTCGCCAGATTTGCTCCCGGTCTGCTACAGCATGCGCAGACAAGCCTGCCGCTCATCATTTCGCAGATTGCAGGGACGTACGTGATCAGCTCCGCATTGTTGCTGAGAAGCAACTTGCCGCCAGAAGTGAGCAGTGTCATCTCAGAAGCACTTGGCGCGCCACTTGAAGGACGCTTTGTGGAAGCGTGGTTCGAAAGCTGGTTCTTGGTCGCAGTTGGTCTTACGGCCACGGGTATCTTGATTGGGAGGAAGGTCGGAGGTCATGAAGATGATTGGGATGTCGATGGCATTGAGATGGGTAAACGAAGCTAATGCGTAACGAATGCTCCAATACCGACGACCCGTCTCGTGCTTTCAGCAGTGCTCAAGACGAAGTGAGGCGAGCTGCACCTTGCCCTTATAGCTGAAACACGCCACATGCTCGCCAAGGATACCAAACTCGAACCGCGCGGAAGTCACAACGTCAACAACACCACAACAACAACCCATCTGCGCCTGACTGCAGCCTTGCATGGCAATTTCCTCCTTGGTGATCTGGTAATTGAGGCTCTGACGTGCTTGAAAGTCGGCTGGGCTGCGGCACGAGAGTTGCATCGAAGAAGCCAACACAAAGCACCATGGCTTAGAGGCAGAATACAGTGCTTGCCATTGCACTTAATGTGCCGGCTGATCACAGCGGAATGCACTTTACTTTGTAGCAGGGTTCGGTCGTTTCGGCAGCTTTCATGTGCAGACGCTGGCGATCTGTCAAGCGCGGACTTCACCCCTACATCACTGCACCTCGTCTTCATACCTTACACCCGCGCAGCCCGCAATACAGACGTGTAATCGCTCGACACACAGCCATCATGGCTCAACGAGACCAGCAAGACGGCTTCTCAAGTGCATTGTGAGTCGATATCGCCCTTACTCGCCACAGCTTCTCTAGGGACTGACTTGTAATCAGCAACAAGATTACCATCACCACCTCCGCCGCCGCCGCCGCCGCTCGAGTTTTCGCAATCCCAGAACTCGTTGAGAAGATCCTCGAGCATGCATCTCCCGCTTCTCTGCACGGCCTACGTCGAGTCAACACCACTTTCAACGACACCATCAATCTCAGGAAGTTCCCGCAGCCCATGCTCCTTGCACCACTCGGCAGACTAAGCATCATGCGCCTCATTCGCGTACTGCACAGCCCTCAGGTCCAGAGAGCTATTGCTCCCTTCATTATCGGCAATGTCCACATAAGACCTGGCGGCCGAGATCTCGTCGTCAACGTGGTGAGGGGAATCACTACCGGAGTTCCC
The DNA here is from genome assembly GCA_001297265.1 of Mycosphaerella arachidis. NCBI lineage: Eukaryota > Fungi > Ascomycota > Dothideomycetes > Mycosphaerellales > Mycosphaerellaceae > Mycosphaerella > Mycosphaerella arachidis. The sequence goes on from LIHB01000021.1 coordinate 194,505, forward strand.
TCCAATGGGCAATCCCCACGTTTATATCAAAAGCCAGGCTCATGGCGGCAGATGAAATTGGAGCACGGGGCAAAGCCGCTGGCCGTTCTTTCTATGGATCGGCGCAGAAATCTGGCGAGCAACGGTGTGGTCATCAAGGAGTGGACGTCTGCAGCCGAGGTCACACTGGGTGACGTGGTAGACGCAATCATAGAGAAGATATAGCTCCACTGGTCGAGCAAAATCAGTCTACAGTATCTAGTCTGGTCAAGCTGCAAACCAATGGGTTGGTTTGAGTCATTGTGATATCAGCGCAAGCACTTTTCTAGAGAGACGAGAGGGAAAATTGAGGTCACATGGACATTGATTAGACAGGATGTGCTCGCGAGATACGGGTTCTGAAGTTCGGGAGAAGAATCGACGAGATACTTCTCCATTCTGGCTTCTTGCAGTGAATATGATCTGACTCCAAGTCGTGAGTCGGATAAGCTGGCGAAATGCTCTAGACTGAATAGTGACCTTTGATTAGGCTTCTACGGCGAACCGGCGAAAATTGGGGCCTTTGAAGTACAGACTTACACACGGACCTCTGGTCCCGGTTTCTGTCTCCCTTGAACAATTTGCGCCATCTTCTGCTACCCCTGCATCATCGCAACTACTTCAATACAAAAGCTTTGCGGACATGACGCGAGCCATTCGCAGCCAACATGCGAGTCAAACGAGACCAGAAGGGCCACAACCGCCAGCTCGTCATAGGGACCGCATCCGCCAAAGTTTTCGCGATTCCAGAGCTACTCGAGTCGATCCTCGACCACGTTCCGCCACTCAATCTCTACGGCATGCGACGAGCTAGTAGCACCTTCAGATACACTATCAATAGAAAGAAGTATCGCCCAGTAATGCTTCTCTGCCCATGCGAACAACTCGGCATGAAGAACATCGATCACATCCTACGAGGCTTACAAGGAGATGGATTCTTGAAAGCTTATTAGTTGGTAAGAGTCCGCGGGTTGCTTTGTATCCCTAAAGAGTACGTGACTGGAGACAGTGCGTGTCTAGCGACCTGAGATGGGCCATTCACTTTCTGCGCGTACAGTATCGCGAATATCACTGACAGCCACATCACGCGGACCATTTTCGGCTCGTCGAGGTACGTCTGGTGTCCATAGAATACACCCGAAGTGAACATGAAGTGAGTGAACGCCAAGATCTCCCATCACATGCCAATCTCAACCCAACGCGATTAGAAGACATTGCTCGACAGCTTTGTGCTCCTGGTGTCGGATGTGACGTTCTTGTCGAGGTCTTTGATTTCCGCGAGAAACGGGATGTCGTATTCTTAGCCTGTGCAGTATATTACGTCGTCGACGTCCTGGGCTATACTGCCGTCTTCGAACTCGATGGCCTTCACTTGAGAAACATAGCGTCACATTCGGCCAGTCGTGATTTTCACTTCTGTGCTGTCTGACAAAGGCCGATCATCTGGAAATGGCCCCTTACCAAGGTTGATTGTAACAGATTTAGCGACGCGTTTGAGCTGCTTGGACGGGCCCGGAGCTTTGGAGCCGTTGCCTACAATGACGAGGTTCTTTTGCCTGTGTTGATCTTGACCATATTTGCCCGGAGGAAGATCAAAGTCACCTTGCCACTGAAAGCCTGCGCGGTGCTAAGCTCTGCTGGGTGAAGCAGTGAGCTATGATGTGACACCATCCACTCTCAGCGACCAAGCTCCGAGGGCGGAAAAGAAGGTCTGCTATGGTCATCAGTTGCGACAACAATCGCATCGGCGTGAAACAGCCCCGCTCCAATCCCCGAGAGTCATCACGGACGTACTCGATTTCGATCTCCAGAGACTTCGCCCTTTCTTGTCACATGTGCGAACAGTGCGCACCGCTTTATTGCAGTGTTTCTGAAGGCATTCGGGGTCGTGTTTCGAGCTGTCAAAGTACTCTTGCAGGTAGTGTCTTACGTTGGCATGAAGCGGAAAGAGCGATGTTCCTGGATCCCAAGCATGCTCGGTGAAAGTCATCACCGTACGAAGAACTCATCATCTCTGTTTGGACGGAGACAGGATCTGCCCATTTGTCTAGACTGGGAGTTCCATGATTATGCTGGTCCTCATCGACGTTCAGTCAAGACCACGTAGTGGCCCTCCGCAAGCGGATTCTTCGTGGCTGCTGGCCCTAAAACCGGCACCAATGACAGCCACGTGAAAGGGCACGATGGCAAGCTTCTCTTGTGCAGATGCAGGTGTGATAAGCAGAACAGTACTGGTTTGCTAAAGCAAGGCCGGGTTTAAATGGATGGAAATATGGTGGTTGTGGGATCGGCGCACTGTGACCGTAAGTCCTCGAAGGATGCCGGAACTTCTTTTAACAGATCTTGTTGTACTTGTATGTCCGGGAGTATGTGGTCACCAGAGCAGTCTGGTCCAGAGAGACATACAAGACGGGGTACGCCCAGTAGCGCCGACGACATGTCTGCCAAGTGAGACCTGGCGAGCACTTTGGAGTGCATCTCTGAACCTCCATCCAGACTTTGTGGTGCTCATCGTACCGTGAGTAAAGTCGCTCAGTCAGCGAGGGCTCACGAAACACAACGCATCCATCTTCTCCTTTCTCCCCTCGCCATACAAATAATCCTCAGTCCCGAAATACTCCCAGCCCAAACGCCGATACAACCTTTCCGCCCCACGATCCTTCTCCAGCACAAACAAGACAAGCCTCTGCTGCCGTTCCTCGATCCACTCTGTCGCAGCTTCGATCAGCTTGGCAGCAGTTCCCGAGCCCCTATGATTAGGATCAACAAAGAGCCTCTCCAAGATTGCGACTGGAGTCTCGGGATGCTGCGTTCGCCACAGCTTGACGGCGATGTCGGAGTCGTCCGCTCGGCCTACAGCCACATGGCCGATGACTTTGCCATTTGACACTGCTACGAAGGCTTGCTGGAGAGCTGCGAAGTCGAGGAATGGCAGGGCATTGGCTACGCCTTGGACGGGATATTTGTCGAGGGCGTGGACACGCTTGAGCACTTCTATGCAAGTGTCGAGGTCTTCTGGGTTGCGTGGTCTGACACTGATGATATCTGTCTTGTCAGTTGTCTCTCGAGACATGATGTCTTTATGATGGATCATAGGATGGTGGGGACAAATCATTGCTTTCGCCAAAGAAAATTCGATATTGTTGTCAGTGGCGGCCTGAGAGGTACGCAGCTTGCGTATCTGTGCTCATGCCTCCTTTCGCGACCTCATGTTTGCAGCGAGAGCAAAGTCTCTTAATGGGGCAACCAAGGATGTAAGAGGTGTTTGTTGATGAACATCCGGGAGAAGTGCTTTGATACGCTCAGAGACCAGGACCGCCAGAAGGAGTTCAAGCAGTTGGTACTCTGGTAGACGTGAACTTTCTTGTAGGCGTGGTTTCGAGCATGTTGCATGCCTTCCAAGTTCGTCGAAGCACAAGTACCCTCCCCGCCTTGGAAGGCCGTGATCAGGAAGCACTCGTTCTGGATATAGCGACGACGTTGGGTACGTTGGTGTCAGGCGTACGAGTGTTTGTTTCATTTATCATAGAGTTGGGCAGCGAACAGGGCGTCTGGGGCCGAATTGACCAATCCCGGGGCGAATATTGAGCAGGCCTCTTGTCATCCAAGTGAGCGAGCGTGTGTCGGCAGCATATGGCCGACCGGTATCGCAGACTTCGCAGACTAATGAGAGTGGATAGCAACGCGTGTAGCAAGTCGAAAAGAGTGGTGGTGGTGGCCTCTCGATTGATGCCTCGTGAAGAAAGGGAAGGGAGAGTGTCCCTCTTTGCTGAGGCAGGGCTGGGCTGGCTGGCTCGTCATCCGAAAGGCAGTGTGCAGTGTGCACTGCGAGACGACGTTCTCGTCAGACTGTCACCGTCATCACCATCTCGACGCCTGCTCGAGCAGGCTGCATGTGCCTTTTTGGCAACACTTTGCCCATTGCGGCGCCTCAACAATCCATCGCACAGTACCCTGACAACCTTGGGCGCGCTTTGTGTGCTAGACTAGCTGCTTCGCGTCCACGCTGACCACCGACCTGGCGGCGTTCCATTGGAGGAGGAGCTATTGGTGCACCTCTTCTCTTCGTACACTGTGTGCGCTCCGCCGCGCAAGCAGCGAGTTGCGGACCCAGCAGTGTGCGTGTGTGCGTGCGTCGCAACGACGGCCCACTCGCGCAATTTGCAGCAGCAGCAGCAGCAGACTCACTCGCGCCTCGCTGCGCCTTCTGAGAAGAAGAATACGCGGCGCTGGTGGTACGTCGCTTGTCGCGCGTGCTGTCATCTGCTGGAGCAAGCAAGCGCTAAAGTGCGTGCTGGACCGCTGACGGCCTTCACACCACGCAGAGTGTGTGCGAGCCGCTGCATTGGGCCGCCGCCAGCAAGAGTGACAGATTCTCGTTGTCGCAACAAGAGGGGACTTCGATGGACACGGCGCACTTCACCGGCATTGCGACCTCGTTTCCCCAAGACTCTGCTGCGACAACATCTCGATATGCGGCCCACGACAACCAGCTAGAACTAGCCCCGTCCGCCGCACTCAACAACCAAGCACAGTCCTCGCAAACACATACCCCACTGCACTCTCCCTCCACGCCGTCCACCGCCGGCGCTCTTGGCTCCGCTGGGACCAAGTACGAGGCATACCACTCGCCGTCCATCGCCTCGCGCACGGCGTCTATGAACATCTCCACCCCGACCTCTGACGCAGCAACGCCCGCCCGACCGAACATGGACTACAATGGCAGCGACATGGACGTCGACATGGACGCCGATCCCTTCAACAAGCAAAAGTATGCTCGTTCGCCCAAGACGAGCCGGCTGTCGGCGCACTATCTCCCCACCAGCGTGCAGCACGACGAGGCCAACACGCGGCAGTCGCGTCACTCACCCATGAACACCTCGCCGACGAACTATGTTTCGAGTCCCGCGCAACCGCAGCAGCTATCGGCGAACCAGTACACTTCGTACACCCCTCAACAAGCCGCCCGACAATCGCCAAGCCGCATGAGTCGGAGCCAGTACACTTCGCCCACCCAGCAGCGATACTACGCCTCGCCGCCGTCTTCGTCGCGCGCACAACATACGCAGCTACCGCCGCTGCAGTCGGCTCTGTCACCCAATGCCTACTACCCGCAATCTGCGACTCAGCAGCTCAACGCTGTCTTTGGCAACGAAGACGCGCAGAAACAGCAGGAAACCCAGCAGCCGTACCACCAAGGCATGGCGACTCGCAAAGATGAAGTCCCGCAGTTCAGGAAGGTGCAGACACTGAATGACATGGAGCCCCGCGTCAACGCGCAGCCGCCCTTCCGAAGAGCAGCACCCGAAGGAGGCTTCATTAGTCCTCTCGCAGCGCTGACCAGCCATCTGCCCGCGACATACCGCATCTGCAATCCCCAATTCCAGTACGAGTCATCGCGAAATCCGAGGCGAGTGTTGACCAAGCCGAGCAAGGGTGTCAAGAACGATGGCTATGACAACGAAGATAGCGACTACATTCTCTATGTGAACGATATTCTCGGGTCGGAAGAGACGAATCACAAAAACAGATATCTGATCCTTGATGTGCTGGGCCAAGGAACGTTCGGTCAGGTGGTGAAATGTCAGAACTTGAAGACGCAGGAAGTGGTGGCCGTGAAGGTGGTCAAGAACAAGACTGCATACTTCAACCAAAGTATGATGGAGGTGTCAGTGCTGGACCTGCTGAACGGGCGAATGGACAAGAACGACGACCACCACATCCTACGGCTGAAGGACACTTTCATCCACAGACAGCATCTCTGTTTGGTGTTTGAGCTGCTGTCCGTCAATTTGTACGAACTGATCAAGCAGAACCAGTTCCGAGGCTTGAGCACGACTTTGGTTCGCGTGTTTGCGCAGCAATTGCTTAATGGGCTGTGTTTGCTCAGCAAAGCGAAGTTAATCCATTGCGATCTGAAGCCGGAGAATATCCTGCTGAAAAAGTAAGTCTTCCTACGGATACTCGACGACCGCGTGCTGATGCATCCCAGCCTGGAGAGTCCAATCATCAAGATTATTGATTTTGGCTCGGCATGCGATGAACGACAAACGGTATATACGTACATTCAGTCTCGCTTTTACCGATCGCCGGAAGTGTTGTTAGGACTGCCATACTCTGCATCCATCGATATGTGGTCACTCGGCTGTATCGTGGTGGAGTTGTTCCTTGGTCTACCGCTATTCCCCGGTTCGTCCGAGTACAATCAGGTATCACGGATCACCGAAATGCTTGGGTTACCGCCGAACTGGATGCTCGAGGTTGGCAAACAGTCGGGAGAATTCTTCGAGAAAGTGCATGATGAGTTTGGGCGAAGAACATACCGGTTGAAGTCGATGGAACAATACTCGCGAGAGCATGGGTCAAAGGAGCAGCCAAGCAAGAAGTACTTCCAGCAGACACGGCTGCCAGATATCATTCGAGCGTACCCGATGCCAAGGAAAGGCATGAAGCAGAATGAGATCGAGAGGGGTGAGTGAGATCAAGATGTTATCATGAAAGATGGATGCTAACATGGCGCAGAAATGGCCAACCGCGAGGCTTTCATTGATTTCGTGCATGGCTTGCTTAACATCAACCCGCTCGAGCGATGGACACCCCAACAAGCCCGGACACATCCTTTCATCACGCAGCAGAAATTCACAGGACCGTTTCAGCCTCAGATGAGTCTCAAGAATGTCAGCAGATCGCCGGCGCCAGGTGTGCAGCAACAGCAGCAAGCTGAAGCTCTATCCCGACAACGAGCGCAACAAGCCCAGGCCGCTCAAGCGCAGCAAGCACAACAAGCTGCAGCATATTCACAGCAGATGCACATGGGACCAACGTATCCGGCATCACCCCATGTCCCGCAACCGCAGCAGGCGATGTATGGTGGCAACATGTACAGTCCCGGCCACCAGGGCGCACCGCCACCATATCCCGCAAATCCGGCCTCGAACTCTGCATACGGCCAACAAGTGCCGATGATACAACAACCACCCCCAGCTGCCGCAATGCAAGGTTACGCCCAGCAAGCGCAGCCGAATCTATACGCTCAAGCTACGACACGCGCTGGACGACAAAGAGCGAGCACAATGGACGGCAACGGTATTCCCGCCTCGCTACAAAGAGTGGTCAGCCATCTTGATCCCAATGCACCGATCAGGCTACAGCCTAGTCCGGCTTACTACCCGCCGGCGACCGACGGGTCTAACTCAGACATTGGCAATATTGGTGGGCGGCGGCGGACGAGTCGAGCTGGAGGCCAAAGGCAACAGACCGGTCAGGACCGCAACTTTGTCCGGATGCTCGAGGATAGAACACTGGAGGAAGGATGGAGTGGTGGAAACGGAAATGGATGGCCTGGCGCATGAGCAACCAGATGCAATTCAGGCAGTCGGTCATCAGAATGATGCACACCACAACGAAGAAGAGGGATGGAAGCTATTGTTACCACGAAACATATGGCACCTTTCGACCACGGGCTGGCACAAAATTGAGGCATCTGACATTCTTACGAAGTCGCAAGCATGGTCCATCGACGTACAGCGCGAAACATAGGCGCCACCACGACGACCACGATCATGTACACGATTGAGCTCAACTACCAAGCGCCGAGCGAACGCCGACGAGGGATGGATCCGGCGGCCAGGGTGAAGCCCACGCGGGTGGGACTCTCGTGCGCAGGGAGGGCAGCACGGCTGCGCCGATGTGTAGCAATACGTTCACGATGAGCGTCGAATCTTTTTTCTTGGAGCAAAGCGGAGCGGACAGGATGGCAGGAGGGGATGTGTGATTTACTATTACCACTTCGAAATGCGAAAATAACCCGTGAAACTCCATTATGCTGTCTGTCTGTTTGCCTGCCTGTGGGTATCATCTTCTATCTCTAAGTCGTTGCTGTGTCGCATGGTAGCTCATGTTTTTCTTTCGTCCCATGCCATGCCAGGCCCTTCGTAACATGCAGTAGTGGTATGGGTTTTCCCGTCCCCTGGGCCGCTCACTCTCCCCACCGTGGTATACAGTACAGGCCCATTTCCCCTCTCCGTGCACCGTCTGTCATATGCACTCTAACACTCGACCTCATCCCCAAGAGCAGCGAAGCCTTTAGCTCCGGGCACTGGCTTTTCAACCCTTGGACCTGTTGGCGGAACTTTCTCACCTCGCTCCTTGTTAGGCTTCTTCTTCTCGGCAGCGAGAGGAGTGTTCTTCGCGGCCTGGCTCTGCTTCTGCTGAGGCTGCGGCTGAGTCTTGTTCGTTTTCGCCGCTTTCTCTGTCTGTGGGGCGGCCGGTGGGAGCTTTGCGGTAGGCTTGTTGACGACTTGGTTGATACTCTGAGCTCCGAGGACAGGCGTGGCCATGGCAGGCGTGACGACGGGAATTGGTGGGGAGCGTGGACCGCGTTGGTCGAGGGGTGTGACGGTCACGGGGAGAATCTCGGTCTTGAGCTCGCGGTTCTTCTTGGGTTTTGGGTCGGGTGCTATGGCAAATCAGCAGTGGTTCCGTCCACGGTCATGACTTTGGTTGGCCGTACCTTTCTCATTCTCCTGCACGTAGAACCTCCGCAGCAACATGATGGCCTCCTCGCGAAAGAGGCCTCCGTACACTGGGTACGACTTATCGACACCCGCGTCCGAGTGGATGTTCATGACGCCACCGCAGCCTCCGAAGCGATCGTTGAGACAGCCGAAGTAGACCGCGCGAATGCCGTACTGGCGAAGTGCAGAGGCGCACATGATACATGGCTCGACGGTAACGTAGAGGTCGGTCTCCTTGATGATGGATTGCGGGTGCTTGGCTATGATCTCGGCGAGGGCGACGAACTCTGCGTGGCGGGTGCCCTGTGATGTGTGATCAGCAAAGGCACAACGCCATGAATTCATGTGCTGGCATGAGTAAGTGCTGGTGTGCTGGTCAGAGTATATGGTCATAATCAAGCCCATCAGCGATGGGTCAGACTCTTCCTATCATGTTTGTAATATTACACTGTCTCATCATGAAAGCCGAGCGGAGGGAGGCTGCCGCGGAAGTCAAGGTGTTGTAGGAGAAAGGGGGATAGAACTCACATTCAAACTCGCATTCGTGCCATTGATGCCCCTCCCAATGACCTCACCCTCATGGACGAAAACGCATCCCACAGGAGTCTCGTCCGAAGCCAGCGCAAACTCAGCCATATCAATGGCCTTGCGCATGAACCGCTCATGATAATCGCGGTTTGGGATCGGGCCGAAAACCATGGTGGCGGTGGCGGCGGCGGCGGCGGCGGTCGGTTGCTGTTGTTCTTGATATTCGGCGCCAAATTCTGGTGAGCGTCTTGTTTTCGGATGTTGGTATGTTCGTCAAGTCGTGGGTGGATGGAAAGTTTTGCCGCGAGTGCAGAAGAACATCTTCGTGGGGAAAGAAAAGTCGGCCGACTAGAGAAAAGCTGCATGTGTTTGCTCGAATTCACATGGCAGCTTCGAGATGAAGGGCCGTTGCGCTAACGTGCAAAGCGCGTTGGAGGCGGGTTTGGTGGAAGGCGCACGTGAAGTGAAAGGAAGCAGCTTTGCAGAGAACGAGGAAAGTGCGATTCAACCTTAAAGTGGGTCCGATGTAGACGCCTGAGGCGACAACATTCACAAGAGGAGCACGCTACCGTCGCTACGAGAGCACCATGTTCTGAATGCATTCGAATCGTGATGCTATACAATGCGAGGGAGAGTTTCAAGACCCGACCCTGCTCTAAGCGCCTCATCTATCGCCATAAGGTCATATGCACATATCAGAGATCATTTTTGGGATCATACTCGACAAAGCGCCACTGCTTGCAAGTGCCATACCAATGTCTTTCCCCACATTTTTTCCGCATGGTGGTTGGCAAGTTTGCGGACGAAGATTCAGACCCAGACGCAGTTGTTCGCGACGGATCAACACAAATCAAACCAAACCATTCCCTAGATGTGCAGTCGTCGTCGTCGGTAGTGGTCGTCTTCGTACCTGTTCGAGCTGTCGAGGATGGCTTCGGTGTCGCAGATGTCGTTGTTGTCTCGTCGTAGCAGCCAAACCAGCCAGGCGTCTTGCAAGTGCTTGTCGATGGAGACGTAGGTTGAGATGAAGTAGTTGTGATGGGTGGAGCAGGGGTTGCGCTTGGCGATGGCATAGTGCTTGACGATGGGGTAGTCGTTTTATCCTTGCAACCAAACCAGCCAGGCGTCTTGCAAGTGCTTGTCGATGTAGACGTAGCTTGAGATGAAGTGGTTGTCATGGTTGGAGCAGGGGTTGCACTCGGCGATGTCATAGTGCTCGACCAAGTGGTAGTCGTTTCATCCTTACAACCAAACCAGCCAGGTGTCTTGCAAGTTGTTGTGGACGAGGTATGAGTGCTTGTCGTTGTTGTCGGCGCCGAAGTGGTCGACTCATCCAAACAGCCCCACCACCCTGGCGTCTTGCAGGTCTCCGTCCGTGTCCGTGTTGATGTCGATGTAGCAGTGCCGGCCTTGCTGGTCTTCGTCTCTGTCCCGTTGTCTTCAAAGTACTTCCATGTATAGCAGTCAACACATTCCAAGTCTTGCTCGCAGCTGGGAGCCTGATCGTATTTTTCGATGACGTCTTTGATAACACTCACAATTTTGTGCGTACCAATGGCCACTCGCCAGCCGAGGTCCTTGACAGTGTCGTAAGTACAAGTCTCTCCCGTGTGGCAAACGCCTTGGAATGCATAGCCACCGATGGAGCAGAACGAAGTGCCGCCATTGCAGGAACCCATGTAAATAGGATCAGCAGTATGGCCGAAGTGGTGAATGCCTGTTTTCGGTCGTGCCTGATGTGAGCCAATCTTGTAGCCTGGAGGTGTTGGCAACCCGAGTCGAGAAGCGGCCATAGCGTCAGGGAAGGCTTCGAAGGTGAGAGTCGGCAGGCCGTACGTCAACCCGAGCAGGGCGCTGACTACTCCGCCAAGAGAATGACCCGACAGCCAGACGTCGGAGTCAGGGTAGCGTTCTGTCACATTACGATACAGATCCTTGACTGCCCAGTAGTAGTGGCCCTTTTGGCGTAGTGACTGCACCAGGCACGTATTGTTGCAAGAATATGCAGAGCTGCCGGCACAATCGCAGACGACCTTCCAAGTCCACGGTCCACCTTGTCCGCAGCAGCATGAGCCGAACAGGTTGTCGTTAAGCTTATCATTGCCAGTGGTGTCGGAGCCATCGAAAATAGCTGGAGAAGTACCTTGATCACTGTCAGAATATTGTGCCCTCAACGACCACTTCCACCCCCAGTGAAATGGGAAATTGTCCAGAAAGGTAGACGTACCTTTCAAGCCTATCACCACCGTTGAGTTGGTCTCATCCGCAAAGATGTGTCCACGAAGTCCATCTTGCTCCCACCCAAAGTCGTCGGTATAGTTGAAGCCACCCTTGACTGGCATCCACTCTCCGTCCTTGCGCGAGAAGACGTAGGCATTCGCTGCCATCTTCGCGAATGTCAGAACTGTGCTCTTGTCACTGATGTTTGGCCCTGCGATCTCATCCTCGGTCCATTCAACATCAGCTGTCTGACCGTAGGTAAAGTAATGATCCTGCAACGCGTCGATGTCCGAGTGACTCCTCTTCGCCATGCGCTGGATGACTGTCGATTGTGCTTTCGCCTTCAACGCTACCGGAGCTTCCTCGTACGTTGTGCCATCATCGTAGGATACCTGGAGCTTCGCTTCGGGTTGTACGTCCATGTATCGTTGCAGATTAGGATAGTCATGAGTGCCATGATGGTAAACATGACGCAGCGTCTGTCGCGTCGTTAGCTGATTCCCGTCGATGTGCAATGGTATACTAACGAATGTCTTCTCGCTCAGCGCCCTTGCAGGCTTGCCACTGATCACTCCCTCTGCAGGGCCTGGTGGCAGCACGATGTTCGTACTTGCAAACGCCTTCCTCTGCTCTCGCGTCCTCGCAGCTTCGACCTGCCCGCTGTAGCCTGCGATCAACAGAACGCAGGTCAAGACAAGACTACCGTTCCACATAATGGCCGATAAGCCTGCTCTGGATAGAGCTGAAAAAGAGTATGTTGTGCATCTCATGTGATAGCGCTGTTGCCTCCACGAAACCGATGATCATGGGAACGGAACATGCATCGTGAACGGCGGCGGGACAGAGCACATGCAGTTAACCGAACGACGTCATGCATGCACTTCGGATCTATCCGCCGCTGCGCTTGGCTTGGCACGTGAGATCGACATTCGTGCTACACCAGGCAGCTTGTGATTCTGCCTCCTCACTAGTCGAAGATGACTGCCGTCTGAAGTGAATGTGCTAGATCTCGCCAGCATCTCACCTTCGCTCGAAGTCCTGCATCCTACTGCAGACCTGTCGCTTCCAACCTGAAAGCTCTCACTGCTGATGCAATCCGGAAGGGCGGATAGCTTGATTGAACATCCCCGGCCACGTACCGCAGCTCCGAGGATCAAATCTGGCGCCGTAGGCAGTCTGCTCCAAGTGTTCTATGCACCTGCCTGATCTGTTGTACCTTAAGACTTGTTTGAGAAGTGTGTAATGCAGCATTGCTGCCTGTGCGACTCCAACCATGGCAGATTCACTTCCATCAACAACCGCCATGGCTACTGATGACAGACCTCGACCACTGCACGCCTCGAGATCATTCACACGTATGGACAACTTCCCAGAGCCGGAGCAGTCTCCTAGAAAGAGAGCGAGCACGTTGCAAGGGAACGGTATACCAGCGGTTCCAGAGGCGCGACAGATTGCAACATCGCCAGAGCTGGCAGGCAAGAAGCCCATGGCGGACGTGTTCGAGAACAACGAGGACGATGAGCATGCCGAGAGTCCTGCACAAACTGCGAAGCCGGCGTTGAATGTCCCGAGTACGTTCGACGAGCTGCCCATCGAGATCAAAGTACACTGCGAGCGCTTCCTGGAACGACTATCTGCGAAGGTGCATCCAACACCGCTGAGCGCCGACGACCTTTCCGAGCTGTTTCAGCAGTTCTACGACCGAGCTGCCGGGCATATCTCTACACATATCGCGATACTGGCGTCGAGGATCGGACGGGAAACGCCGCCAGCTTCATCGGCAAGCTCAAGCTCGAAGAAGCAGCTGGGCAGGCCAAGAGCAGGATCTGGCGCGAAGAAAAGCTCCACCACACTAGATGACTCTGCTACGGGCGGGGAGATGCTCACAGCATCGGAAGTGGCTGACAGGAAGAAAGCGAGAAAGCTGCTGGAGCACAGGAAGATTGCACTGGAGGAAGCCGTGGAGCGAGGCGTGTGCGAGAAAGTGTACGAGAAGATATGGAAGCATCGCAGCACGGATGATGACGCAAGAGACGAGAAGTTACGGTCAAGGACAGCGGCGTTGTCGTTGGTGGGAATTGGGTTGAAAGAGCTGCACATGGACACTACAGATCAGGCAAAAGCCCATGTGAGGAAGACGGCGGAGGAGAAAGAGGAGGAAATCAATCAGTCGCTGTCTGCCGCCAGGGAAGCTCTGATACGCATGGACGAGGACCACTATCCGCTTGGCAAACTGGAACACCTCAAGGTCGCCCATAAAGCAATCGTGGAGACACTAACGCAGCACTTCCCATCCTCTTCATCAGCTGACGAGATCCTGCCAACTTTGATCTACACTTTGATCACATCTCCGCCGGAGGGCACCAATATCGTCAGCAATCTGAACTTCATCCAGAGATTCCGCGCATCGAAGAAGGTGGATGGTGAAGCAGCATACTGCTTGGTCAACTTGGAAGCTGCCATTTCGTTTCTGGAGACTGTCGATCTGTCATCTTTGAGGGCTGACGAGCTTCCGGAAGGACCTGTAAAGTCGCAATCACAACACAGTGGGAGCCGGCCGTCGACGCCGACGCTCGACAAGGCGCCGATAGAGGTAACACCGCGACCTACAGTAGCGAGGACGTTGACACCTGGCCTGTCACCAGCAACAGCGACGTCAAGTGATCAGAGCACACCTGATGGCAGCGGCGCAACGAGCATGAAGGCAGCATTACCTTCGCCCGGTATACAGAAGCGGCCACAGCTTCAACAGCGGAGAATCTCGGGTTTGATCCAGTCTAATATAGACCGAATAGAGGCAGGCAGGGACAACTTCCTCAACTCTGCAGACAAGATATACGAGTCTGTTAACGGCACACTGGATGACAGCATGAAGTTCCTGTTTGGTCGTTTCAAGGAGCAGGTCGGCAACGGCTCATCAATGATGCCGAAGACCTTGGAAGACGCGAAAAAGCTCGTCAGCACGCCTCCAAACGAAGAGGAAGATTCGCTATCGATCAGTGGCCGCAGCAGTCCTGGTGTAGATGATCCTTTAAACAGCACCAGCAGGCCCGCCGATAACAAGGTGTTGGACCTGATAGGCGGACGCAAGCAAGTACGAGATCGAAGCGTGGACAGCTCAAAGTCTGGCGGAAATGTTAGGCGGACCGGTACCTGGGACAGCAAGTCCGCCACGAAAGCGGCAGAGCATCCCAGCACGCCACAAGGCAACCTGTTCGCAAACATGAACCCACTGAACCAGCTCAACAAGTTCGGAATGCCAAGCTTCCCACGCTTTGGTCGTGCTGGTGCTGTTGTACCGTCAGCCCAGCCAGCACAATCATCCACAGTTGACAAGCCAGTTCAAAACCCGAAGTTTGACGATATCGTGGAGTCACCGGCGACAATGAAAGGCAGCGACAGTGCAGCAGCTCTTGAGCGGACGAAGAGCAAAGAGAGTGTTGCTATGGCCGAGGACGATATGAATGCACGAGAAGCACTGGCCACGCTGAAGAAGATCCCACCACCGAAGAGGCGCTTCTTAGAAGTGGAGAGTGCGCACGAGCTGAAGGTCGGGGAAATCCACGCCTTACTTATGGATTACAGAAGGCTTTCGAAGGCGATTGGAGACGCCATCCACAGCTAGGAAGAGAAGGTGTAGTGCACAGAAAGTGCCGAGTTCTTGACACTGTAAGCCGATCTCGTGTCAGCAACCCATTCCGCCAAGCAGGAATCAAGTGGGTTCTCGACCGAGCTTGTCAATTTGTACAAGCGCTAGACATGCAAGCCTTGAACAACTCCCGGCCTCCAGAGGCCGCCGGCCAGCACTCCACCATGATCGTCTGCTATTCTCACTCTTGCCAACACTTGCTCTAGGCTGGCTCGGCGTCTTCACCATGTCACCTTCAATCCACATGCTGAGATCCTTGAGCTCAGCCCTACTTCTAGCATCACCAGCAACAGCAAGCTATGCCTCCTACTTCGGCGAAGAGCTCACCGCAGACGGTAGTGTGATGGGCGGCGGCATCGGCGAAGAGGTTCCGTCCCACTGGCTCGAGATCTTCCCAGCGAGAGACCACAGTCTCAATGGAACAATCCCATTCGGCGTCATGGAAGCTGCAGTCCTGCCTGGAGAACTTATCCAAACTCCTCAAGTCAGCCTTACATTTCGCTAAATCTCCATGGAGTACTCTGACTTCGACGGCTTTCCTGCACCTCTTACGAACGGTCGAGTGAATGAGAAAGGTGTGGCAGTTCGGGACGTGTGGGCTAAGACGAGGACGGAGCTGTGGGACCGGGCGATGGCGGCGGATGCACTGCAGGTGGGATTGCAGATTTGCGGTCTTGCGCGGGTCGTCACGCAGAGGGCGAGTACTGCCCGCGAGGGCGTGGAGATGTGTGATTTGATTGCCAAATATGGCTACGCAAACTATGGGAGTAATTCACATCTCATTGCTGGTAGGGATGAGGAATAGGTTGTGTGGGGTTCGCGGTTGGGAAGAAACTTTGGGCTGCGGAGAGGCTGAAAGCTGATGAGGTGAGGGTGTTATATCCGGGGTATATGGAGGAATTTCCTGCGGACTATGAGAGGAATGATACAGCCAAGCAGGATTACCTGGGCTCGCCAAATCTGGTCTCGTTCGCGACTGAACAAGGTTGATTGGATACTGATGGCGCGGAAACGTTTAATATTCTCACGACTTATGGTTTTTAAGGTACGTATCGAAGAGTGCTGGGCTTCGTTCGTGGCCCTGTCAGGGCCGGCATGTTCGAGACTGAAGCTCACGATGCGCTCCGCTGTGTCGACAACTTTGCTGCCCACGCCTTTTTCGAAAGATATTACGAATCCAAAGAGTACAGCTAACATCCGTCTCTGTGCAGGGAATTACACCGCCCGCGATGGCGGGTTCAAATACATATTCCAGACGGCTACAGGAGCAGCCACCTTGGTAATGTCCCCATCGCCGAGCAGGGGTCTCATCGGACGCGTTCGCGATTATCGCATCAGCGATTACGAAGCCGGCTACGGTCATTTCCTATCCCTAAACAACTACACAGATCCAGACCTCTTACGCCTATGAATCGCGCCCACATCCTCCGTAATTAACCCACTCAACGCCGGGTGGCTGGGCGTCAAATCTGTTCTCCAGGAGTATGTAGAGCATCGCTATCCCACCACAGTTGCTTCGCTCTGTGTCCTCAATACGGAGTACGCAACGCATGAAGCAACGCCCTTCGCTGGCCGGGTCTTCAAACAAATCTCTACTATACCTGCTCCGACCCATTTCACACCCTCCCTGTGGTGCAGGAGGTTCTTCATGGTCTCGAGAATACCTCTCCTGCAACGCTCCCTAGCGAAGCCGGGAACCGCGAGGCCGCGAAGGAGCTGCTTACGGCGGGTTCGTACGCGAGGGCAGGGTAGAGCCTGCAGACTGGGAAGACGCTGGCGCATGCATTGGCCAGTTATGTCAGACTTTGTGGACGGTACAAGGCTCCTGCTGCTGGGAGTGAAATAAAGGATGCGGGCGAAGGCGCTGAGACTGTGAACTGTCTGGTCGGCACGGGCCCTGATCAGCCGGGGTGGAAGCAGCCGCAGACGCCATTGAGGAAGAGGCAGTTGGAGAGGGAAACGTAGATGGAGGGACGTAGATAGAACTCCGCATCTGGAGGATTCATGAGCAGTCGCGCTCTCGAGCTGATGGAAACTCATTGCTCTAGGACATGGTCCCGCTGTTCCTGACCAAGACTCACAACATTGCAAACACCAAAATTCGCTACAGCAATAACATCCAGCTCCACCCGGTCTGGCCTACACCATCTCATTCAATCGTCACGCTTCATTTATGACTGTGCCCTCGCTACTGAAGAAGAAGAAGAGAAGTCGAACAAGAAAAGCTGTCCACTCCACAGCGAAAACAACGAACTTCTACCACACCCTAGCAGCTAACTATGACAGCACGCTTTCCCGACTCGCGCCACCTGCCATCACCAACCACATAGATGGCCGCCACATTCTCCATGGACCTACTACCCGAGCTCCGCGTACAAATCTACGAATACACCCTCACCCCACAAGCATCAGTATGGGTGCAAAAGCTCTACGGCATTCTCAAAGTGCCTCATCCCTTGACAGTATCCCAAATAGTTCGCAAAGAGGCATTACCAATCTACTACCAACTCAAAACCTTCCACATCGGCCTGTTCATGTACGAGGTCTCAAATGCACCGCGATGGATTTCGAAACGAGCGGAAGAAATAGGAGGGATGCCTCAGCGGAAAATGCAATTTATAATTTCCTGTCCGACGTGGGAGACGCTTCCGAAGATTGTGCCATTGCTGGAATTGATCTGGAAGCGCTCGGTGGTATTACAGATTGCGGCTTCGACGTGAGGATACGATAATGCACGAGATGCAAACCATGATGGACCTACCCACGTGGTGACCAAGTATCTAGCGGGTTACTTACCGACCGGTCTCGATGCGGCAGCGTCCAACGCCGAATGAATAGGTGATGGTGGGTTGATGGTTGACGTCGTGGACGCAGCGGCTCTCGTCATTGGCCAACGATCGCAGGTTCGTGATTGGGTTGCGAAAATACAATCTCTATCAGAAGTTGGCAGGGTGGCGTGCTGGCTCCTACAAGCCTGGCGCGTGCCATGCGCTACCAGACAAATCGATTGACAAGATGTACAGGAGGATGTTTCGTAGACCGGGCCAGCACCCAGGAAAGAGCCGTCAGCGAACGAAAAATTCACGCGTTGAGCCGGGAAATTGCTCAATTGAGATCTCCGGAAAGCAATGCGAGTGGATATAGCAGTTGCTGTATCGACGAAACAGCAGGACTTTCCACTGAAGTGAGGCTGTGCCGTGAAGACCAGAAGTAAATGATAGCGCCAGGTATTTCATATGCTACGCTACACTCCTCTGTTGACAGTTGAACAGCAGCTTGCCGATACACTGAGTGTGCGGTGGGTGTCAAATCAGCTCTGCTGCTCTGAAAGCGAGACATGTGAATTCCCAAAATTGTCGCGACGTCGTGGTTATGCAATTCAATGGCCTGCAATCTTCTGCAATCAACGTGCTGGCTGGATATTTGTGCTCGTCTGCGTGTCGATTGAGCTAAGGCGGTCCGCGGCTGTTTGGAGAGCATCTCGCGCCCAACGAGATGGTTGCTGCTGCAAGCGCTGCTGAAGTTGCCGGACGGCTCCTGGCTTGCTAGGGAGTGAGTTCTCGCGGTCAAGTCGTGGTTTGTTCGACTATCGGTCTCGGATCGTTGACAAATGTCCACGGCCTCAAGCAACAGGCGTCTTGACCATGGCAGCCTCGATCGTCCCAGTCCCGCGGCTCGAGAAAACAGCCATGATTCCGAAGCCGATGTAGAAGAGTGCTAGTGGGTATGCGACCAGTGCCCGCATGCTCGTCATCCTGCCGACAACGATGAACATGGCCGAGCTGGAGTATGTGCACCACGCTATCGCCATGCTGACAACGGCATACCCGAAAACGCTATCCAAAGGAACGACGATGCCAATCAAGCTGGCGAATACAAGTGGCAGTAGACAGTATCCCAGAACAGAACTCGATCGACCAAGTGTGAGCGTCGAAGAGAAGTGAGATGATCCATGGTAGTTGCTCTGTGAGCTTTGTGCCGCGTTCATCTCTTCTTGTGAGAGTGGAGGTGACATCATGCTGAAGACGAAGTTCAAGCTGAAGGCACCGAGGGCTGCAAGACCGCAGACGTAGCCAAACCAGAGCTTGCCGGACTGTCGTTGTTAGTTCATGTCGGAAACCTGAATATGTTGGTCTTCACTTACGAAGAGAAGTGATGTGCCGAAAAGTGCACAGAACAACAGAGGTCCTGCTAGATCAGCATCATCCATAATGTGATGATCTATTCGTCCAAGAGGGTTCAGTACTGTGAGTGTCTGCGGCCTTGTGGTCAGCAGGGAGCTCTTTCCCCGTGAGTGCCTGTTGATCACAACGCACCTTGGTCTGAATGTGCTGAAAGTTGACGCCAAGCTCTTCTAGTAAGGGTGGTTCGCCTTCATATCCTTCAGTGCCGAAAGCTGCCAACAGTCCTGTTCGCAGACCTCCTTGTCCTGTGCCCATCTGTCCACTCGCTCCTGGCTGACCAGGAAATGCGCCGAAGCCATAGTTGCCTTGACCGTACGCCTGACTGTGTCCAGCTTGACCGTATGCTGCTTGGAAAGGTGTGCTTTGCCCTGACACTGGCTGTGTTGAATATGACGACTGGTAGAAGTTGAGGTTCTGCTGGGCGGCATATGGCTGTTGGTTCGGCGGTGATTGGTAGCCGTAGTTGGCCATGATGGGTAATGGGGGGGTGCAGTTGCTGTCGTGACTTCGTGAGACGGTATATAAGTATCAGACTCAGCTGTGTGTATGCAGTGTGATTCGGTGAACGTCTGGCAAGATCCAATGGGTTGTCATGCTTGAGTGGTGTCTCACTTTGACACGTGAAGCCCGCGAGAACGCGGACTTGTCTCCGACTCATCAGGGTCCTTGAGTCCTTCTTTCCTTGTGTGTGCCCACTGTTTCTTCACTCACCTACGATCCTTTCCCTCACAACAATATCGATCAGCTGCCATCACTCAGCTCGCACAGTATTCATTCTACATTCATGGACAGAACAATGCTTCAAGGACCCACGCCCTCCGTTTATGGATGTTCCATCAGCCCCCCAGAACATCAAGCCACCATGCCATCCAACGGGACAATACACAATTCGGCGATTAGCGATTTAATCGTCCAAGGCACAAGATATCACGCGTCTTACTTGTCATATGCGATACTAGACTGTTTGTAATGAATGCTGAGTTACCCTTGTGAGGATACTACTTTCAAGGCTTGTGCTTGGCACCTCAGGCGACTTCCAGTACCACCTCATGATTTCATCACACATCTAAGAGCACAGCTTGTCCAGGTCGGCACGACTTCAACCACAAAAAAGGTATTATCTCGCTTCAAGAACAGACACCGGGAGAAGGCAGCGATCTTCCGATACCTTTCATCGGCCTCGAAGCTGACATTGTACAACTTCTTTTCGAAACAATACTCTGCACAATGTTTCCGTGCCGCAGGCCCCAGCACTCGTTGATCACAAGGTTCTCGTTCTAAAATTGGTCCTTTTGGCGGTGGTAGTGCTTCCCTCGTGCTCTCTCGAGACGGCGTCTTGCAGTTGTGGCGCTAGTCCACCAATGAAGGCGAGCTCAGCCAACACATCTGTACTTCAGCTCCGTCGCAAGATAGCTGTTACGTTCAGTACTTGGGGCCAAAAGAAGGCCTCTCGCCTTACTGACTGCGGCATAGCTTGGCGGGATGGGCATGGCTAGATTGCATGTTGCAATTAGATGCACCAACGAGAGGTGATGGACTAGTCTGGCGTACATATACATGCCCGCCATGCCGGTGAGAAGGCTCATCGTTCGGACTACGCTTTTTGTATTTGTCGGCAGCAGTCTTTATCAGCCTGTCGATTGCTTTTCGTCGCGCGCCTCTACAACGTGGTGATGGAGGCTCTACAAGATACCGAGCTCTCGCGACTGGACCCAGCACATCGGACACCAGCACCATTCGACGGAGTTAAGTCGAAATACACCGGCATCTTTGTCGAAGGCCAAGAAGATGTCCTCAGTCCACTGAACCCAGGGGAGCATCATCCGCTTCACAACTCTCACTGGGAGTCGGAACGCCCGCCAGTTCTCAAGACCCTCGTTATCCAGATCTTTGCACTACTATGGCTGGTTCCAGCCGGTGCACTCCTTTACTTGAACTTCAAGCATCACGTTATTGGAGCAAGCGCTTGGTGTCCCTTCGGTGATTGCCTCCCTCGCGTCTATGACCCACGCGTTGCAAGTGAGAAGCTTTCAGCGGTTGAGCTGCCCGCAAAGTTCGATCGAGAAACTCACAACCTTCTCGGCGCGTTGCAGCTGGCCGCGAAGGCACTGGAAGTATGGTTCATAGTCATCGCTGGCTGGCTCGTGTACATGGCGACCACTATCCTGGCTGCACGGCGGGAGGGCATTCCTGTTGGATACTTCAGTCGTCCTACTGAGTTCGCAGAAGTCACAAGCTTGTTCGACCCTTTGCTGTGGACTACTTTGCGCCGACAGGCTTCGTCCAAAGGCCATTTGAGGAAGAGAAGGGTGCGTGTGTACCTCTTCGTGGTTGCGAGCATATTCCTGTGCTTCATATGCAACCTGATGGGTCCAGCGGTCGCTGTTCTTGTAATTCCATCGCTACAATGGATCCAGACGAAGAGTCATGGTGATCGCGTATACACCACCACAGGCGCGGTTAATCCCCCTAGCGCGTACAGCTACCTTTTTGCAGACTCGCAATGCTATGATGCAGACTTGATTAATTCGACCAACGACGAACTTAAGCGAGCCGATCTCGTGGCTCGGTTTGAAGCGCAGCATTTCTCATGTGCTTTTGCCTGGTCCCAGCTTCTGGATGGTTGGGTTGATAGCTCCTATGCAGTCGCGCCTCAAAGTAACAGCGAAATACTCATATCAGTCCAGAACGCGACGTCGTTCACGTACAATGCCACAGCTGCGTACGTGGATACCGAGACAGCCACCAGTAGCAACAAGTTGGCTGAAGCTGTATTCTGGTCACCAAGTCGACAGGTCCTCAATAGTTTGAGCAACGATATGCTCATGGTCATGCACATTTCAGCGGGCGTGAACCAGTCTTACATGGACACGCAATACGGCGTCTCGCGATCAACATTCGATAGCTACGCTGAGTACAACAGCACAGTGCAGACTTTCCTTCACCGTAACGGGCCGATATTCGGCGGCTTGGTGAACGCCTGGCTGGGATTTGATAATCAAACGCACTGGACCACCATGGTCGATGACGACCAATGGTTGAAATGCTATGGAGGCTATGAAGTAGGCAATGCGCCCCTCATTTGGGGCAACCCGGGCACTATCGACCTGGACATGGTCTCTGGTAATTTCACCAAATGCATCTCAGTCGGCCCGGGCTGGCAGGATGGCTACAAAGTTGCGAACTTCTCTCTAGGCGGTCTATATTCAGATGAACTCGAGGCGTACCAGCCAGATCTGAACGTCACGATACACTCGTCAGGGAAAGCTGCCTTCCTACCCGAAGGCAGACTGCCGATCGGTATGGATGATGGATGTCTCGTGAAGAACGCTCGGGTTTCAGCTGAAGCACGATGCGACTGGGATTCGTTCTGGCAGACGGGAAACGACTCAAAGATCAAGCATCGCTCGAAAGCGGTGACAACCATTGAGATGCTCTCTTACAACAACACGGTGTATAACACCGCCGGGGACGAGACGCAATATTATCGTACGGACTATCCTTTCAACACTACCCTGGTGATGGATTTTGTGGCGTTCGAGGCCTTTGCAGACTACATGCTCGACCCGTCGATGCTCACCAACCCTCTTTTGACTGCCAATCATGTGCTCAAAAATGCATCCAAGCAATCGACGTTGGATGATGCTGATTTTAGACTGGTCCAGGTAGATCCGGCGTGGACCGTGGCAGCATGGACTGCGAATGCTGGTCAGAGAATGCCAAGTACTGCCACGATGTCGCGTCTAAATCTGCTCAATGCTTTCGAAAGGTTCATAGCTGCGGACGCGGACAATTACACGAATCCTGCATTACAGCAGCGGTACAGAATCGACGCCGTGGGACTCATGCCGATCGTCCAGACCTTGACCATGATTGACTTCAACACGACTTCGGCTACATCAGGTGATATGAACGACATCCAACGCCCAAGGCTCGAGCGCTTCGCACGGGTGCAAGTCTATGCCTACGGCGTATCTTCTCGTACGGGCTGGATGGGTATCATTGTTACGTCAATCGGGTGCATCGTGGTTCTGCTCGAAGTCATGCTCGGCTTCATTGATCGACGCAGGTTCAGGTCCTTGACTCAGCTTCTAGTTGCAGCGCTGGAGCACCAATACACCAACGAGTTTAGTGGTGTGTGCGACGAGAAGACGATTTCGCGCGTGCCGTTCAGACTGCGGCATGATTACAGGATTGCGGGCAGGTTCAAGTTTGAGAAAGTCGGATAGCGCCTCATGTCATCTTCGCACAAATCAATGCCACACTTCGCATGACTACACGCGTACCGATCGAAGAAGGCAAGTCATACCATACAATTTCACTGCGACTTCATGGCGCAGCACGCCATCCCGTTGGCCGCCCGTGTCCAGACGACGCCAGCCATTTTGGGCGACATGCCTGAACGCCTGCATGAGCTACCCGGCAGTGCCTGCATATGACGAAAGACATGCAAGCAAATCTGGTGATCACCAGCACAATTTTGAGCGTCGGACAACAAGTTCATACTTTCTCGAGGCACGAGGACTTCTTTTGCAGGTCAAGGTGCAGGACTAACCACATATTCTGCTTCAACAATGGCTCCTCTATTCAGTAGCGAACAATGATCAGCCTGTCCGGCGGCGCTTGTTGTCTTTCTACTGCTACACCTTCGTGAGACTGTCCACTACG
The DNA here is from genome assembly GCA_001297265.1 of Mycosphaerella arachidis. Lineage (NCBI taxonomy): Eukaryota > Fungi > Ascomycota > Dothideomycetes > Mycosphaerellales > Mycosphaerellaceae > Mycosphaerella > Mycosphaerella arachidis. The sequence goes on from LIHB01000021.1 coordinate 218,288, forward strand.
GGCGGCGCAGCTCGATGGTATGGCTGACGATGCATGCAAAACCTCAAGCCTTCTCTGCTTGATATTGAGAGCGAAATGCTCCCGGACATCCAACTCTAACGCCAAGTCAGAGCATGGCGCCTTTTAGAGGCGGAGTCGTCTCATGCATGGCATTGAGCCTTCACGCCTAAGGCTCTCTCCAGCTCAAAGAATGGGCCCAGTCGTGTTGCGGCAGGATCATCTCGAGCCAAAACTTTGGCAACTCCCATGAGCCACCAGCCAGCAAAGCCGACATCAGGGACAGATTTAGAAACAACAATTACGCCAAGCTCCCCTACTTTGGGATCAAGTTTATCACCCAGCTTGAGCTTGTCGTGGCAAGCGTCGCTGGCTACGCCGTGATCACCTACTGCCGCTCGTGGCTCAAGCCCAAGGCAGTGGAGACTTCGACGCTGATCGCGCCTTGGAATAACAGCCTACGCCGAATGGAACGGCAGCTGAGGGAACTATCGGACTCAACGAACGACCTCAACCTACAAGCTGACATCGATGCTGCAGTGGTCAATCACTCTGCTCAGGACGAGAGCATTCAGCGACAAGCATCGCAGAAGATAACATCTGTGGGAAACTTCTTCACTACTGAAATGAGAAGACGATTTGGATGGTGGTGTTCATTGTCACCAGTGCTCCAATTGGGGTCATGCATCTGCTGGCGTGGAATTGGTACTTCCCGACGGATATCGACATGTGGATATGGTGAACCGCCAGCATTACAGCAACTGCTGCTGGATCTGTGCTGGTGCCAATTTACCTTCTTCTCCAGCAGGTTGGCGATAATAGTGCGGCGACTTCATGCTTCGGGTGTACGGCGAGGCTATATGTTCTTACGAGGTTTGCGCTGATAGCAGACATGATTCGATGTCTGCTTTATATGCAACCACAAGCATATCTCGCGGCGAACTGGGTCATGAACATACCTCATATTGAATGAGCGCATTATCGGTCAGAGTTGGCGACATATTCTTTCGATGCTAACGTACAATCACGCTGTATGATACAGCTATAAACGTAGACTATACATGTTCTCACGAGATCCTCCAACATTATCTCAACAGCCATATCTTCAAGCTTAAGCCGTCTGACCACATCTCTCACGCCCTTTGCCCGCTCTCACTTCCCTCAATATCCAGGATATCCCACCAGCTTATTCTCCTTTCCTCCACTCCCATGACCTCCCTTCTTCTTCTTCCCAGAATCCTTTATCTTTCCAGTATCCTTCTTCTTCTTCCCAGAATCCTTTATCTTTCCAGTATCCTTCTTCTTCGCAGGACACGTACTCAAATTAGGGTAATCACACCACTTCTTGTTATCGTTCCACTGCAGCCCAACGGGACACGGCATGACCACAGGCTTCGCATTTCCCACTAGGTCCAAAGGCACGCATTGGATGAAGTGCCCACAGCTATCGAGGTTGGGATAGAGGCAGTCTTTAGGGCCCTTGCATTTGGTCTTGATGACTTCGTCGGCTACGCAAGGGTTGTATGGCTTCGATTTCGGAGCAGGACTGTTGGCGGGAGTCTTTGGAGTCCCTGCGGGTTGCGCGAGGCTTGAGCCTAAGAGGAGTGTGCTTGTGAGGAGGAATGTGTAGTGCATCGTTGTGGAAGCTCTGAGGGCGTGGCCGTGAGGTCTGTAGTTGCTGAGTCGGGGAGTCTGGTCATCTTCGCATCTAGAGATGGAGCTACGCCTTGTATCTGAACTCCTCCTATCCTTGGCTCCTGTTGAGGCAGGTCTAATTTGGTTCTTCCTTCTTCCTTGCAACCTGTAAAGTATAGTCTATTATGGCCTCGTGTACAGACTTACCGTGGTCTTTTGGCAAGGTCATGGTCGCTCAAATCGTTGATGTAGGCCATACAGTCCGAATTGGGCGACGAGGGAGCACTTTCATTGTACTGAGAGGACAGAGTCGTGGAGTGACACTATGAGCATGGCAGCATGGTAGTGATGCAGTGATCGAGGTAAGCAGGCAAGCAGATCGCTCTCCGCATTCCCACCCCAAGCCCTTGTAAAATGCCAAGACCCTGCCGATATGTATGCAATGCAGGTGATGCTTTGTCATCTTGCCACAGATATCGCCCGCGTACGTGGTCAATCCAGTTGTGTTGTGATGCACCAACTTACTAACAAGTTGCAGTTGGCTTAGTGGTACAGGTAAGCAAAGCTTAGTCGACTTCCGCGTCGTGAAGTGAGTCTAATATCGTTATTAGCGTGTCACTCGTATCTCCATCGTTATGACAAGATCACTGGTTCGATTCCAGTAGTGGGCATCAACTGCTGCGCGAGATCTTCTTTTTGTTGTGGTGTATGTTTCGGGGAGGTCTATCAACATTACAGCCTCGTCCAGATCGAGGTTGTTGAAATTTTGCTCTTCAACGTTCCAGGCTTGGCATCTGGTGTGACTTATGCACTTGCACACGTGTTAGACAGTCATCGTGCTTCAGTGTATTGCAAAGTAACGGTGCCCTTGCACTGGTGTAGATTTTGGTGTCAAGTTGTCGACCGATGCCTTTTGCCTTGTCCGGATACCTGCTAACGCGAAATTCCACGGACTCAAGTCGGCTGAGACTGGCAATCCTAGACTACTGCAGGTACGCACGGCTGGTAGGCTGACTGGTGGCCAATCTCCGACTGTCGGTCTATTGCCCTAAGTTGCCGGGCAGGGGAAGGAAGAGCAGTTGTCAAGGAACGGGAAGATAGAGCAACGACACCTCTCACAAACTGGCCATCGCCGGCAACGTTGCATTCAAAGACTAGGACGCGGTCAGTGGTTCATGATCAACGGACGACCTTTATTGTTGAGAGCTCGGGCCTAAAATCGACCCTTACGACACAGAGACTTGATCTGCGACCTCCCGTGACAATCATGGTATATCGTGACATGTATCTTTTCTCTTGACAGCTTCGACGATTTTTACAATACGTTAGACCTCTCTTTCAGCGTCGTTGACCTCCTTGAGGTCGTCTTCTTTTGGCACAGCACCGCCGACGTTCTTCTTTGCGGCCGCAGCTGGACCACCCTTGGTAGCAGTCTCATCAGCATCTTCGTCGTCGTCTTCACCGCCGCCAACTTCTTCCTCTCCATCGAGCTCTTGGTCATCGGCGTCGTCTTCGTCGCCGTCCTCCTCCTCATCATCATTATCGTCGGCAACAGCTGGCTCCTTGGTTCTCCTGACCTTCTTTGGAGCTGGATATGATAAGTATAAGACCTTGAGAGTTGCGACCGAAGCTACTTACGTGGAGCCTCTGGCGCATCCTCATCATCATCATCTTCGTCGCCTTCTTCGTCGTACTCCTCTCCATCTGACTGGTATCTGAGATGCGAGCGTTAGCACTGCCATTGGAACAGTTCAAGTCGCTCAATTGATCAATCGAAACAACACGATATGGTCGTCGGTGCTGATCGCATCGCTCGAAAACGTTCATAGAACGTATCGCGGCCAACACGCGACCACCGTTACGCCCTTGCGAAGCTGCAATGGCATGCCTCCTGAGTGACGTCAACTTACTCTTCTTCCTCATCGCTTCCGTCCTCTGGAAGCTCCTGAAGCTCCTCCTCCTCGTCCTCAGCCTTTCTCTTGCCGCGTGTAGTCATTGTTGCTGAAGAGAGGTCGTCGGATGTGTGTGCAATCGTTGAGGTAAAACGTGAAAGGGGAGGAAAGCAACATCGAGGGGAGCTCTCAGCCCGGGGGACCGCGAAGCAGCTGGAAAGGCGGCTGGGGACGCGGCTGGTCAGGAAGGCGTCATTGGCGGAGAAGGTTCAGTAAGCGAGCTAGCCACTTCCCTCACTTCTGCTGGGCGATCACGTGACTCTGCGAATTTGCCAGTGTTCGAGCATGCGTCGTGGTATAATACCCATGGTATTATTGCTGCACCCGTCAGGAGCATCCCGACGAAAGGCAGTGATGCGGTTTCACTGAATCCTCTTTTGCTGTGGTCTCCTTCCTGTGGAGGAGTACAAACCGTGACGGCCTCTGTGAAGAAACGACGACTTTGCATCTGTCAGCATGAGAAAGGTGCCTCAGCAAATGTCCGCGGATGGCAATGCATAGAGCGCAGTCTTCTGCAAGCTCGGCCAGCGTCCCGTTCCCGAATGCAATGGCCCAGTTGCCCTGTGGTCGTTGTCTGTTATTCGATGCAAGTCGAATTTCGTGTGACTCGTCCCCCGAGATTCGCTGGGGAGATGAAAGACTCGCGTTTCTAGCGTACAGACAACGCGGCGGGTCATTTTCGAGCGAAGATTGAGACCACCGTTCACGGACCAGATGACGGGTCATTGGAAGAATGACGCAGCAGCACTATATGTATATATGTCGCTCAAAGACCTCATACCAATGTTCAAAGGCTCAAGGACAATCAAAGATGCAGTTCTTGGCGCAATCGGTGAGGACTTTATACAATGCTAACATCTCCCGACGCTCAATGTTGACTTGCTGCAGGTCCATCCAGCATTACATTCGTGGACGAGGACCTCAAGGCTAATCATCGACTGACACTTTACGTTCGCAACTCATCGAAGCTTCCTAGTCACATCCAGTAGAACAGCAATGTCGATACCATCCGAGGCACATCTGACGTTCATGCCGCGTCAAAGAGCATTGAGCAGCGGCGCCACCGTGCTGGTGTCATTCGCAGGACCTGCGGCGTTCCTCAAAATCCACGAGTCACTCGCTTCTGCGAGGACAAGCTCTTTCCAGGCATTTGCAAGAGCTCAGCGAATGTACTTCGACGTGCCTTCATTTGCGGCACGCCTCCACTCGCGTTGCCGAAGATCATTTTTCGTGGGAACGGTACCTTATGGTATTGCTCGTCAAGACGCTGTCTGGCAACGCGTACAAGGAGATCACGGGAATGGGTAGAGCCGTGTTCGCTCTGCCGCTCGATGGTATTGGCTGGACGTTGTTCAGGTAGGTCTACGATGCGGTTTAGTGGACTGTGCCGATTGAAGACAAAGTGCCATGGTTAACGATTGGCGAGGGTAAACCAGTGCGTGCTGGCATGATTCAGCACAGAGATTCCAGTCCTTCTGCTAAGCAGAGAAAGCATAGCAGTCTGGGATTGCTGCAGCGGCTAGAAGAGAAGAAATGGACTGGTAAAGCTCCGGCATTGTGCAACCCAGCTTGGGTTTGAAGTATCTGACGATTTGGACAACTTCACTCAGCGTGAGTATTCATACTGATACTCACTTCAAACCTCCAGATAACAATATACTCTGTCCAGTCATGTAGCCGGTCTTGCACAGCATTGTGACAACATTCGCACATTCTTCAGTTGAGCCTGCTCGACCAACAGGAATGTTTTTAACATCGCCAGGAGTGCCCTTCAAAAACTCCTCATCCGGTATCATACCAGTACCAGTGATCATGGCCGGCGCCACATCGTTACAGGTAATGCCGTTCTTCGCGAGCTTAATGGCAAGATTCTTCGAGAGTCCTTGGACGCCAGCTTTCGAGGCCGAGTAGTGACAGCCATTGATGGAAGTTCCGCCTGCGGCTATAGATGAGATGTAGATGATTCTTCCCCAGTTCTTCTCCTTCATATGAGCCACCGCAAGCTTGGTTAGGATAAAACTTGCACGAAGATTGACATTGATGGTGTAGTCCCATTCCTGCCCCGTGTCAGTGTGGGCCTACCAGAGTCATTGGGGAGTAGGCACCTCGATGTCGATATCTAGAATGTCTGAGGTTCGTTTACCGTAGCCTGCATTAGCAACAAGGATGTCCGGACCCTGGCCATGCTCGGACCTGATATCTTCGTAGAGCTTCTCCAAATCGCCGTCGGATGCCATATCAGCTTTATGCACCGTGACCTTCCGGTCGCCGGCGTGCTGTCGGAGCTCATCCGCTAGCTGATCCGCGGGTGCTTTGCTTGAAGAATATGTCAGAGCCAAGCTTGTGCCTTGAGCGAAGAGATCACGAGCGCATGCTGCGCCAATACTGCTGAAGTTTAGCAATGCCCCAATCCAGAAGTCCGAGGGACATCCTACCCTCCCGAGGCACCAGTAATGAGGGCAAGCCTCCCCCTGATGTCGTTGTCAACAGGCATGCTGAGCTGACTCGTGGCTGTGACAAGCAATCACTATCGCGAAGATGGCAGTGAACCTACACAAACAGAAGCTATAGCGCGGCCGCAGTATCTGACCATGCGGAGAAGTAGCAATTGGTTGTCTTCGGCAGGAGCGAAGTTCGGTATCTGGTTCAAGGAGGAGGAGATGACGAAGCTCCGGACCTCCCATGCTCACAAACCATAGCTCTCTACCTAAGCTTCTTGATCATGTCCCCAGGCATCAGCATCCAATACTCGTGTTCAAAAGCGAGGCGACAGTTGAACATACATGAGTCGCTTTGATATGTAGATCTAGAGAGGGTCCTTACCGTTTTTTGTGAAACTCCTGCCACGGCGCTCTGTGAGATCGCTCACGATGCGCATCGATCCTCAACATTGCCGGATTGGTCATAAAAAGTCCCGAATGGGTTGTATAAACTGCAAGCGGCGGCGCGTGAAGGTGGATATCAGGATCTCTTTGTGGATGTGAATGGCAAGGCGACAGATCAAATGTCACAGTGCGATAAGCTGGCGCCATGTCGGATTGCAGCTTACTGGCACCTTCACGAGTACTGGGCGCAGATCCACAGGCTAGCGACAGGCATAGCATGGCAGCTGAAGCGTCTGCGACTCCTCAAGAGTGGATGGACGATCTCGTCACAGACATGGCCCTGGAGCACCCATTTCTCATGGTTCGTACAAAGTAAAGACACATGAGCTTGCATTTGCATGCTTGGTTCTATCTATCGAGATATAGCTGAACATCATCGAGCGAAGCTAACTGCGCCTCTCGACAGCACAGCGTACTGTCCTTAGCCTCGCTCCATCTCGTCTATGTCAAGCCGAACGAAGCCGCCAAGCATCTACACATCTGCGATCGTCATCACACGAGGTCGATGAAGATGTTCCATAGCCTGTTATCGTCTGAGCTGAACGCTCAGATCGCGTCACCAATGTTTGCGCTGTCAAGCTGCATCTCGATAGCGTCAATGTCTGACAGTGTGCGACCGCTGCGATACCGCACGAACCGCAGTTTGTAGACATTGAGCAGGTGTGTGAGCTGTTTCTGCTAACCAAAAGAGTCGCCGATGTTGTGAGCGCATGCCTTGAAGGCATCAGTACAGGCCCACTGGCAACCATGCTCACTGGATATGGTTTGCCCGCTGATGAAGAATCGCCCACCTAACCGGACACTGTCAATGGGAGACTAGAGGACTTATATCACCTGGCTGAGAAGGTTTGGACTGAGGAAGACAAATTTGACGTGTGCATGTACGCACTTATGCAGCTTAACCGCATACACCGGGTGATTCCTTACTACGAGGCTCGATCTAAATCGCAGACTGGTATGTCATCTCGTCGTGTAGCTCAACAGGAAAGGAAGCTAAGATTCATCGATAGTTCAGTTGTGGAGCTGGATGACGGCCATTCCTTTCCCTCTCATAACCCAAGCTCAGGAGCCGGTAGCACTGATTAGCCTAGCGGACTTCGCTACTGCATCAATGTCCCATAGAGTCTGCCTGGTACACTCAGAAGTGGCGTTCGTACTGCCTGCAAGCTGTCGCCATGTTGTTGAAGGACGATGAAGCCTGTGAATGGCTCGAATGGCCCAAAGCACACGCACAGAATATTATGGTATGCTGAGCGGACTACTTTCGTTCTGGAGGTAAAAGCTCACGATGAACAGGCTATATTGCGGCAAAGCAAGAGTTCAGTCAATTCTGCTACGCGAAGCACTAGCTGTGTCATGGTGCATTGGCAGTCGCACAGTCACACAACTGCATGTTGTGCATTCGTGACGATCAGGCAAAGAAATCATCGGATTCGGTACGAGCACTGGTCGTATTCCGCATTCAGCAGAACTGCCTTTGTGTGCACATAGGAAAGCTCCAACGGTGGAACCTCACCAGAAGCATGCAGTACAACAGCGCTGGCTTTTGCCTATCTTCTTCTTGGCCTCTTTAGGCTTACATTAGGCACCATGATACCCAGCTACGGATTACAACAGATCTGCTCCAGATCGACAGAACCGCCGCCTTCTGCAAGGGAAAGCATCGTCATATCCAGGCTCTCTCTGCCGCCGGTTGCCCTTGATGACAGCAAGGGCGCCTGCAGTAAGATCCTCAACCCGCGAGGTACTGCTTGCATGGTGACATCTGGGGAACTTCGAGCGATGCAAGCTGGCAACTTTCTGCCCGACGACAACCATGTCGTAGCCGCCATCAGATTTGCAGGTGCACCTTCGAAGCCCAATACCTTGAATATATACGACGCCTGCAAGTGGTTCTCATCAAGATCGACGGAGCTGTATTCTCAAATGGAGATTCCTGGAAGTGCCTGACGTGTGGCGTTCTCGTGGGGAACGATCACAGCTTGGGCACTACAGACCGTGAGTCTTACCCGCAGTCCTTCGCCGACGGCAAGCGTGTGCTCGCAGGTCAATCCATCGTTGACTGCGGTGGACAAGATGTGACTAGTCCAGGATTTACAGCAAGCAAGACCTCGATCTATCCTGTTCGCTTCGAGAATACAACAGATGAGTCAGGAGCTGGCGCCGCTACTCGTGAAATTAGACTCCATCCAGATCATGTCAACCTCGGATTCAACGCTTCCGACTGCTCACTTAGAAAGCTGGGACAATTTGGGGTACATTAGACGTCTGGCTCTAATCCTGCACCAATGACGGTCTGCCGCTTGAACCTCGCTACGATCTCGTCGATGTCAACTTGCTGTTCGATCCAGAACCGACACCCCCGATGGATGCTAGTGGAAGCGAGCTTTCATCACGACCACAGTGCCATCACTGTGGGAGAGCTACGGGGCTTCAGTGGCATCGGGAAGTAACCTACATTGGCTATCCAACGGAGTCATGCAACATATATGTGTACGCCGCAGACCCATACAGTGGCAAAGTCCGCCGACTCACAAGCCATCCTGGATATGTTGACCCGATCCAAATGTCCCCAGACGATGGCTCCATCATGATCATGGAAACCCGAGGCATTGGACGTACCGAATTCATGGACGGGATGCGTGGCATTCCTGCTGTTTGTGACCTAATCACAAGCAGAGCCTGCTCATACGTAAGAAATAATGGTGCAAGGATATTTTTCTATCTATGGCTGCCGGACCACTACGGCGATCGTGGTGAATACTACGGACAAGGAATCAACTCAGCTCTGCCTGTGGTAGCACAGGACACTTTCCTTGCTTCAACTCGACGGAGCCCAGTGAGCGAACAGAGCGCATTTTACTCGCTCACCTGACCGATCGTCTTCCGCTGCCGAGGCGCCATGTCACCACCCTCCCAGACACAATACCCTGGGCAACGAAGTACGTGCCAGGTGCCGATCTAGGATTTGCAACACCTACGCTTGCTGTTGGGAACCACACACTCTAAGGATTGATCTCTGAGACTGCCATTATGGTATTTATCAGCGGCGCCAGCAATGCAGGCATACAGACCATATAAATGTAAAGTATGATGATTTTTCAACGAGGACTTGGAATCATCGCCTGCTTCCAGAAAATCTCCGCATAAGTGGAAGCCTAACGAACAACTTCGTGTACTGGTCTTCCGATTTGGTACGCAGAGGAATATGGCCAAGCATACAAATGACTGGTCAAGATGACTTCATCATGCCGACCGATGCCTTGACGATTTTTGTTCAAAGCGAATGGCACATTGACAACGACTGTCGAAGGCGTCGTGTTTCGACAACCTGCAAATCGTCAGTGAACATGATGGACACGACGCGAAGCACGGCCCCCTCGTGCGAGAAGACACGCGCTGGCACTATGTTTCAGAATTAGATCCCATTTCGGCTGCCGGTTGCTAGCAGAACCGACCGAGGAGTCCTACTATAGCAGACCACAAAACGGCATCCTTATTCGGATACTGTAAATGTGGGCGTCTTCAAAAGAGCTTCCCCGCTTTGTATGAAGCGGGTACAGAGCGGAAGAGCTATCCTTCGACGGTCCGCACATCAGAACAACCGACTTCACGCCCTCCAAGCTTCAACAACAGCTATGTGATCGCACGTGGATTACGGACGAAGTGAATATCCGTGCAAGCGGAGACGTAGTCAGGAACGGCACTTACATAACATGATATATCAATGTCCAAGCGACTCTCATGTAGCCCTTACATCTCAACGGAGTACAGCCATAACATCGACCACCAAATACTCTCACGGATACTTCCATTCCATCTCCATGCCTCGACACGCCTTCGGCATCGACCTCCCTCATAAGCCAACACCTCCTGTAGGCCGCGAAGGCGATCACTATGCCGGCTTCGCCCCAGGCACTACCCTCCTGCCCTCCGGTCACCGCAAACATCCACAATGCCGTCCCTTGACCTCGCCCACAATCTTCGACCGCGACGTCCCCATCCCAACGCGCGATGGCACAATCCTCCGCGGCGACATCTTCCGCCCTGCAAACAGCGACGACTCCCCCGTCCCCGCCTTGATGGCTTGGTCCCCCTATGTAAGTCTAAAGGGTCAAAGACGTCGCCAGTCTGAGACAACTCTGCGACTAGTGCCGAGAAGGGGGACAGGCGCAAAGACATCACCACGTGGTGTTCAAGTATGGCTAACACCCTTCTGTCTGGGCAGGGCAAATCCGGCGCCGGAGTTCTGAACCTTTCTTTCATGCCCAACCGCGCCGGCATTCCAGAATCCGCCCTGTCAGGCTACGAGAAATTCGAAGGCCCTGATCCTGCCGAATGGATTCCCAGAGGCTATGCCATAGTCAACCTGGACGCGCGTGGTATCTTCGATTCCGAGGGCGATGTTCGTTGCTTAGGGTCCGGTGAGGGTGAGGATGGGTACGATGCCGTCGAACATATCGCAAAGCTTCCGTGGTGTACCGGCTCCGTTGCATTGGTGGGAAACTCCTGGCTTGCAATGGCGCCGTATCACATTGCAGCACAACAGCCTCCTAGCCTGAAGTGTTTTGCGCCGTTGGAGGGGGCGAGTGACTTTTACCGGGAGACGTTGTGTCGAGGTGGAGTGCTGCAAGCGCCGTTCTGGTATGCGATTGCGAATACATTCTCCGGGAGAACCCAGACTGAGGATCCTGCTCAAGTGGCGGAGAAGTACCCGGATTGGTGTGAGTATTGGGAGGATAAGAGGGTGGATTTTAGCAAGATCCGGGTGCCGGCGTATGTGCTTGCGAGCTTCTCCACAGGGTTGCATACGGAGGGCAGTGTGAGGTGTTTTGAGGAGCTGGACACGGCGGAGAAGTGGTGAGCTCGATTTGCTCCATGGTTGTGGAGATTATGTGGCTGATTGCTGACCAGGCTTACCTTCCATGACACACAAGAATGGTACGATCTGTACACATCCAAGCGAACAGAAGAACTCGCTTCCTTCTTCGACCATTTCCTGAAAGGTGTCGACAATGGCTTCGAGAAAACACCGGCCGTGCGAGCCGCCCTGCTTGGGTTTAACGAGCCAAACATAACAGATGTCATCCTCAAGGACTGGCCAGCACCAAGAACCCAATACACCAAACTCTTCCTTTCCTCCAACAACACCCTCTCGTCCTTCCCGCCCAAGGAACCAAGCACAACCTCCTACCAATCCGATGTCCACGCCGAACAAAAGGACTCCGACCACGAAGAAGTCCTCTTCACCCATACCTTCAAACAAAAAACCTATCTTCTAGGTTACTCCAAAGCCTCCCTCTACGTCTCCTGCCCGGACCACAACGACCTAGACATCTTCATCCAAGTCCGCAAAGCCTCCAGCAACGGTCAAATTCTCCGCTCCCTGAACATTCCCATCTCCGCTCTCAAGGTCTCCCAAGAACAAGTAGCTCCCCTCAACATACTCCAATACCTCGGACCCACCGGGATCTGCCGCGCCAGTCGTCGCGATTTGGATGAGAAGTTGAGTAAACCGTACTATCCAGTACCATCCTTGAGGAAGACGGAGAAAGTCCCGCCGGGAGATGTAGTGAAGTTGGAAATTGGAATCTGGCCTGGCGGTATGATTTTTGAGCCGGGAGAGAAATTGGTGCTGAAAATTAGTGGTCATCCCATGATATTGGCGGAGTTTCCACAGCTTTGGGGGAGTCATAAGACTGCGAATAAGGGAAAGCATGTTGTGCATTTTGGTGGGGAGACGGCGAGTTATTTGCAGGTTCCTTTCGTGGAGCTTTGAGCCTCCTAGGATGCTCAGAGGGCGAAAAGGTGTATATAGCTGGATATAGTTGCACGAACCATTTGACAGGTTCCGTAGTGTAATGGTAGCATGCCTGCCGCAAGTAAGGCTGTATTAGGCAGGTCGCCCTTGCGCCGCTGACGCCGTTAGTAGTAGGTTGCATCCCGCGGGAGCTCTGTGTGCAGAGCGTCTACGTTCGAGTCGTAGCGGATCCATGTAGTATTGGCTTTTCCACTGGATTGTACTTCAGAACCAGCATGTCCGTATATGCATTGACATCCAACATCTCACACCTCAATCTTAGCATGCCTAAAATACTTCATGCCAATCCAAGCGACCGTAATCCAAACCCACGCCACCACACCCGTCAAAACAATCAATGCCGGATAGTACCCAACAATCGGCAACGTAGGATCGTCTTCCAGGTCAGACGGCGCTGAAGGTTTCTCACCCACGTCCCAAGCCCAGCTCCAGATCTCCAAGCAGCTTCCCATCCCGACTGTAAAAGTGAGCCAAGTGACGAACAGAATGACCCATCCCCAGAACTCAGTCTCGGTGTAGTCGTGCGTTTCTGGCTCGGGGAAGGAATGTAAGGTTGTGATGTTGTGGGAGAGCGGTGATGATCGTTTCTTGGAGCTCAGACGGCGAGCGATGGAGACGTCGGAGACAGAGGCTGGTGACGGGAAGTAGCTGGTCGCTGCGGATGAGAGGGGTTGAAGGAGCGAGAGGCTGTCTCGAGCTTGGGCGGCAAAGCTGTCAGCTGGCCGGTCGAAGCTGAGAATGTCATCGTCATCTGTTGTGCTTGTGTAACTAGCCTGGCTGGCGGGACTCTTGAGCTCAAGAGGACTAGTCAGAACTGTTGATGCTTTGCGGTCGGCATGCTGTGCCTTGTGCTCGGTGAGGAGTAAAAGGCGTGCCGATGTTGCTGCAGCAGACTCCGACCAGCCACTGTCGCTGCTGTGATTGGCATCCATCGACTCGTAGCTGAACTTGTTGCGCAGGCTGCTGTTGCTGTCGTTGCTTTGCGAATACACGGGCTGGTTGAAATCGACTTCGACAGGTTCCGCAGGGCCGGCGGGTAATGGTTGCTGGGCAGGCATGGGCGCAACTTGCTTCGATGAAGGACTTCGTTGGAGAAGACTATTCTTCCGCTCTCTGCCCTCCGTGACAAGTCTCCGCCCACCCAGTAAAGCGGTCTTCCGCAGTGAGCCCTTGCGCTTCCGCGTCTTGGTAGACTTCAGTGCTGCCGCCATTGCGCTCTCGCCTTTGACAGGCGAAACTGGCGATACGGCCGTCTCATTGTCATCATCGATGCTCTTCCTGCTCTTGGTGCTTTTTGCACTCTTTGGGCTCTGCGGCGCATCTTGCTCCCCCCGTGAGGGAGGTCGTCCGAGGAAGCTGAACCTGGCCAGTATACTGCCACTCAGGCTGCGCTTGTGGGCTGTCGACTTGGCTGGTGAGACGGCGTTTGGTCCGGTAGGTGTGTTCGCCGCAGATGGAGGGGAGGTCGAGCTCCACGGGAAGCGCATCGCCTCGGAGGAGAAGTCAATATGGCCATCGTTTTCTTCATACTTGACATCAAAGGGAGGAAACGGTCCAGACACAGTCTTACGGCGGTCGCCGCTGCCGCCAGTCGAGGCGGTCCCATTTTCCATATCGCGTACACGGCAGGCTCATTGACGACGGACGGGACTGCCAGGCCAGATCTGTTGATAATGCCGCTTGAGGCTGCCGATTGAGATGTTACATACAACTGCCCCAGATGTTCCTCGAAAGCAGAGCTCGCTGCAGGGACTATGAGCTTGGTCTAGCACATGCACGGTGTGTGGGAGGTGAACGAACGAAGGCTGCAAGAGGTAAGTCCGACGGACAAATTCAGACCAAGCTCTGAAGCTAAGCCTGACTCGAGAGGGGTGGGTCTGACGCTTTGATGTACATTGACGGTGCCTGACCTCATCTCTTGAGAGAGCGCAGAGGCAGCAACAACGTCCGTTATGGAAGATTAAAAATTTACTACGGAGCGATCCTTAGAATTGCTCGCCTCCAGAAGCAAGAAACATGAATGGCTCAACGCTCTAACAAACGAACGCCTGCCGCTATCTAAATAGCACAGAAATCTCAACCTGAACCATTTTCCCCTTGACATCAACACCTCTACGAAGAGCCTGTGCCACTAACAAAGCTATGCAACATACTCGCGCTCTGCAACTCTCCCGCACCCTGCCCGAGGCTACCGAGGAACCGGCGCACACGTCCAAGGAGCAGTTCTGTGTCTTCCACAACATGCTGGAGAGTCCGAGTGTCTGCCGCACTCAGCTCCTGTGAATGCAGCTGAACTCTCTGAGCGAGCGCCCACAAATGCCTTAAATTGTCCAGCAGCTGATCAATGGTCGTCATGTCGTTGTCCGTGGGCTGCGAAGTGGCGTGATCAAAGCGATCAACATTGAAGCCGACGCTCAGACCTTGCACGCCCTGTTGAGGTTGCGTGAATGCATTCATGGTTTTCACGGCTTGTTGCGGTTCTGCCGGAGCCACAGGACCGGCACCGCAGATCTAGAGTCTGACTTCATTGGTGTTGCGGTTTGCTTCTTGCCACTATCATATGTGGTTAGCATAGGACTCCTCTTCACCGGTTGTCGGCCTGCCTTCAGCTCCGCGCGGACGGTCATGGATCGTAGGCCATTCTGTGTCGTACTGAGACGCGGGACGGGCAAATAAGAGGATTTTTTCAACGTGAGTCTTGATAGTGATGGTTGTGTTGAGGCAGTCACATAGCCGGAGCCTGACCGTGCCATAGTGAGTGGCTGTGCCAGCAGACTGGAGTCTAACCCATGATGATAGCCTGGCCGGGGTGGCGGTCCTATTGCCAGAGGAGAGCTCTGACATGGTGAGCATCTGCGCGAGCTTAACCAAGAGCCCATATGATGACACATACCTGCAGCTCGAACAGGTGAGTCGTGAGTATCCCAGACATATTCTCTTGCATGCTCAGAGCTTCCATGAGAATTAGCGTCAGGCGTGAGCAATTGCCAGGAGTTCGTCAGGTTCTCCGGCGGCAGTGACGACCTGCTCGATGAGCAGCTGCCATCGTATGGAGCTGATGGTGGACCAGCTCCGGCATGAGAGTTGAACCGTCCCCTTGTAGATCGAATCGACAGCGGAGGAGAACCATGCTCGTGATCGTGGGCCAGTTGGAGAAACCGAGGTCGGGGGAAAAAGGGAAGGGGAAGATGACCTAGAAGACAAAGAGGTCCCACGAGAGACGGGACTGTACATGTTGAACGCAAACTTGAGACATGCCGTTGCCGTGCGACGTATTGGGGCCAGCTGGTTCTTTTTATGAAAGTCCTCAGACCTGGAACGTCTGGCTTAGACACGCAGATATCCTCCGACAACGTTTGCACTGCTATCCGATCCCTGCCATACTGTACTGTATCTTGTGCAGGCGGCCGCCTTCGACCTCCCTCTCTTGGGATTTGGGCAAGATAACAAGCTTCATTTCCAGGGATGACAGGGGCATACGGTGAGGCATGTGCTGTCGGTGCGTTGATGGAAAGGACAGTACTGTAGTGGCTGTACGAGGTGGTTGTCCGGTTGGCAATCCTGCATGTCAGCAATATTGCACCAGGAAGCAATGTTAGATGGTAGCCCAAGAGGTTGACCAGGATTGCCCATGCCTCTCGAAACGAGATTCGGCTGTGCTACGTGACAATCTGATGCATAGCTATACCATCCAGGGGCAGTAATGGCCTCGCGCATTAGCATAGCCCCATGGTCCGCTGAGGCAATTTCAAGAGTAGAATCCAGGAGGCATAGTGAGCTGGCGGCCTCTAAGATACACCGACCCCGCCACATGGAGGAGTGAGCTGTGCATTGACTAGCGGCAACGGTAATGGAGGTGGTGGTGGCCTGAAAATGGCACGCGTAGAACACCAGTCCTACTTCTAACGAAGCTCGAGAATATGGTATAATGCTGCAGACTTGATACCAATACTGGCATGCCGTGACGCGGAGCTGTGAAGCTACTGTCAAGCTTCGTGAAGGAGGCGATCCGCATTAACCAGCCTCGCGCACCGTTATCGCCTGGACTCTCTCCCTGCCTTCTTGAAGGTCGACGATTTCTGGCTCGTGTTCAGGGTGAACCGACCTTCGTCTTATTCAGCTGGTGCATTAGACCCGCCTTGTATTGGCGATCTTGAGCCCACGTCCTCACGGGAAGCCGGGTACAGTAGGCTCGTTAGATGCACGGTGCAGTGTTCTTTTTAGCGTAATTTGTGCACAACCCTCGGAGAAGTAAGAATGGTGAACGAGAAGCCAAGACGAGGCTCGCAATGGCGCATGCTGCGCGCCACAAGAACAGCTCAAGCTGCGCACCTCGAATCTGAACTGCATGCTCATGATCACGCTTACAGATAAGGCATACAAGCACTGGCACGAATGCAGAAGATAAGTGCAGAAAGTAATGTGAATACAAGGTTGTTTAGTGCTAAGAACATCTTACGTGACACATGCGATCTGCCAAGCACGTCTAAGCTTGATTTAGAGGCTAATGTCGCAGCTGTACAGCAATACACTTTTGTCTCCTTCTTGTATAACAGCAGGGGTGTCAACTATCTACCATGATGTGAAATGCTTTTTCGACTTCTTCTTGGTCGCTAGGACATGCCTTCTATCTCTTCCCGTCGCATATCGATCGTGACGCTCTCGGCCAGTATGCATTCAATGCCAACTCACGAGAAAGTCTCTGGGCTCTTTGCTGTAATGGAAATCTCTCATAGTCCTGATCAAGACTGAAACAAATCCTGCTGAAAGACCCTGCCTGTGTAAAGGGTCGTGACCGCCGTTGATGCTAGTTGTTGCCGGACATCGGCGGTCTCATCCTCAGTCGCAGGATACGAAGGTGACGATGACAGAGCAGCTCGAGCGACAGGCATTTATGGTCGCTGTACCAACGAAGTGAATGTATCTGGTGTACTGTGCCGCTCAGTACCCACAGACAGCTCTACACCACTCTGAGGCGCAACCCAAATTCTGCGGCAACGGGATGGAACTTTGATTGTCGATTCGGGGAGTGTATCTCGGGATGAGCGTCTGACATTGATGGTCGGTTCGCTTACACAGATCCGTCATTTTCGTTTTGGATCATGTCTGTGGCAGCTCAAGATCATCCTGTCGTTGCTCTCAAAGCCAGGAAGACGGTGCATCGTTGAGAGCGCCTCGCCAGTGAGCACGAAGCGCGGAGGCGTTGTTGCAGGAAGACAGCCTTTGACTCGGGCGATCTATCGTGTGCGCACTTTGGCCATAAGGTACGACAGGCGTGGTGCCTCTCGGATCCGAGCCAATTCCAGACACCAGATCCACTTCAGCCGACCGGAATCGACTTGCACATCCCGACAGTGATACTTCCATGGATGCCATATCACGATGGAAGACGCTGGGGCCGATCATTCCAAAGAATTCTGATGTGAAGCCAGCTTGACGGCTGGAATGTTATCGTACTTTACGTCTATCATAGCAAGGCTAGCCAGCATCCTCATCCTCACTACTCCTCCCATCCCGCATCTCATCGTCCTCGACCTCATTCTCCGTCCCCGCGGCAGCCTCCTCGTCGTTCTCCATCTCATCATCATCCCACTCATCGTCATCGCTGAGGTCTTCCATATCCTCATCCTCCTCACCGTCTCCCTCCCCATGCTGCCCACTAGCCTTCCTCTCCGCCCGCTTCTTCTCCACGTTCGCCTTCTGCTCCGCACGTCTCTTCTCCTTAATCTGTCTCTCCTGCTCCTTCTTCTTGTCCATCTTCTTGATCTCCTCGGGCGTCTTGTGTATGTACTCATGCCACATCACCTTCCCATTACAGACTCCCTCCTCAACTTTCGTAAGCCGTAAGCGCATTCGCGGCCCGAGTTCGTAGAGCTTGATTGCTTTCTTCTCGACATTTGCGCCTGCTGCTAATCTCCTTTCTGAGGTGTCTTTTTGGCTGTTTCGCTTCTGCACTTTTCGGGTTGCTGCGGCGACGATCTCCACTTCGGCATCGGTGTCAGGTTCAGACTCTGAGCCAGACGTGAAGCCATCGGCGCCCTGGGGGTCGATGAGGTAGTCGGAGACGTCGTTCAGTCTGCCAAGGTTTGGGAGAGCGCCGCGTTTCCGCTTTTGGCCGGCGTGGGCGAGTTTATCGGCTGCGTCTAGTCGGCGTAAAGGCTTGGGGACGGATTTGGCTGTCCGTGTTTCGATGGCGTAATGTCTAAGGTTGAGGATGTATTGCGCGGCGTCTGAGTTCGGGTCCTGCGGTACTCGCTCGAGCAGCATGGTGCGCTTCACGTCTGATAGTGGTGTTCGTGTCGGGTTGATTGGTGGAAACAGTGATCGAAAGACATCGGTGGTGAGGGACTCCAGATGCTTGGGCACCTTCGGCTTCGAGTCTCCAGCCTCTTCGTCTTTCGAAACCAGCCCATTCATAACCAGCAGCGGCGCATGAAGGTACTCGCTACCGCCTGTCTTCGGCCGCTTCATGCTCTTATGCACATCCTTGCACAGACTGTACTTCTCAACTCTGAAGTGGAAGGTCGGTCCTCGGGGTGTCAAGGCCAATCGTAGATTCGTGTTGCCATTGGCGCTCTTGCTAAACAGCATAAGGTGTGTCACCCCCAGCGGTCCAGCCATTGTGGTGAAGTCGCGGAGCTTGTTCGACCTCCTCTCCTTCAGTCGCGAAGCTGTATCCGGCTCCATCATCCCTCTCACATCTCTTACAAGCTGTGATATGCTCTGTCCGACTTCGCTGGCTCCCACGCGAATGACCATGCTCTTGGGCGGTCGTGTGCCAGCCTTAGGCGGCGCATGATTTCCTGCCTTGGCTGACCCGGCCCCGAGACCGGGCTTGGAGCCTACGTGTGTTCTCTTCTTCACCCTTTTCTTTGCCATCTTCAACACCGTCAACTGATTCGACAACACTGAGCGACCACACTCGAGCTTCACTTCCAGATCCGCCAAAAATTCCTGGGCCCGCGCAGATCCCCGAGACGCTAGACTGGTGACCGGATCTAACCTTATTTCTCCGCTAACGAACCAGAAATTTGTCCACGACCTTGCCTTTTCTCTACACCAGCATCACAACGACCATGTCGTCGGCCAAGCGGAGGAAGGTGTCGCACGGAGGGGTGAAACACTCTTCTCCGGTGCAAGTCACCCAGAAAATCACTAAGCGGAAGGATGTCACCTTGGGACACGATGCACCCGTGAAAGCGGCAACCTCGAAGCCCAGCCCAGGAAGCACGAAGCGAGCGCACTCCGAAGTCGAAGGAGACGTCGGACCTGCTGCGGGAGAAGAAGGAGAAGAAGAAGAAGATATGGGAGGCAGTCATTCCGCCGAGGAAGACAAGACCTTCGCCGACCTGGGCGTGATAGAGCAGCTATGCGATGCATGCGCGAATCTAGGCTTCACCAAGCCCACAGCAATTCAGAACGAGTCCATTCCCATAGCACTCGAAGGACGGGATATCATCGGTCTGGCTGAGACGGGTAGTGGAAAGACTGCAGCATTCGCCTTGCCCATCTTGCAAGCATTGATGGCAGCTCCCCAGCATGAACAGCACAAGTTCGGCCTGGTCCTGGCTCCGACCCGTGAATTGGCATACCAGATCTCTCAACAATTCGAAGCTCTTGGAAGCCTGATCAACGTTCGATGTGCGGTCCTGGTTGGAGGCATGGACATGGTCCCCCAGGCCATCGCCCTGAACAAGAATCCTCACATAATAGTGGCTACACCCGGCCGTCTCCTCGACCACCTCGAAAATACCAAAGGCTTCTCCATGCGCTCCCTCAAATACCTGGTCATGGACGAAGCCGACCGTCTCCTCGATCTCGACTTCGGCCCCATTCTCGACAAAATCCTTCAAGTGCTCCCCACGCAGCGCCGCACCATGCTCTTCTCTGCCACAATGAGCACAAAACTCAACAGCCTCACGCGCGCAGCACTCCAAAACCCCGTCAAAGTCAGCGTCTCCAGCAGCAGCTACCAGACTGTCAAGAACCTTATGCAGCGGTACATCTTCATCCCACATAAGTTCAAGGACATATACCTCGTCTACCTTCTGAACGAATTCGCCGGGCAGACGTGCATAGTCTTCACCCGCACCATCAACGAGACTCAACGAATCGCCTTCCTCCTCCGAGCCCTAGGCCGCTCGGCAATCCCCCTTCACGGCCAAATGAACCAATCCGCTCGTCTCGGCGCCCTGAACAAATTCCGCGGCGGCAGCCGTGACATTCTCGTGGCTACCGACGTGGCAGCGCGAGGTCTCGACATTCCCTCCGTGGACCTGGTCCTGAATTTTGACCTCCCACCGGACAGTAAGACGTACGTTCATCGCGTGGGTCGTACAGCGCGTGCGGGCAAGTCAGGCGTAGCGATCAGTGTGGTCACGCAATATGACATTGAGATCTACCAAAGGATTGAAAAAGCTCTTGGAAAGAAATTGGAGGAGTATGCGACGGAGCGGGACGAGGTGATGGTCTTTGCGCCGAGGGTAGCTGAAGCTCAAAGAATCGCTATAACGGAGATGAAGAACGAACACGAGAAGCGTGGCGGGAAAGGATCAGGGAGTGGCATCGGAGGTGGGAGGGCCAAGAAGGGTGGTGGCAATCGGAGGGATGATATGGATGTCGATGAAGGATGAAGTGCTCGGAGAACGGCGAATGAAGGGCTGAGACGGTGTACAGTGATTTCCTGAATGACGGTCCTGGCGTTGACGGCGGTGATGGGTGGGTACGGTCTGGCTGAATTGAGTGAAAAGGAGTGGTGACAGAATGGGCTGGCATGTCTGAGCATTATCTAGATACCCGACTTGCGACTTTGCGGCATTTGCACAGAAGAACAGGAGAGCGTGAGGAGGATGGGTATGTAGGTAAGAACGAAAGTACAATACCTTGGTCAATTAACATACTTGTCTTGTATCATCTCCGCATTTAGCTATGGTTGTGCTGAAGTGCGGCTTTCTCATGCTCTCTCCTCAACGCCTCCACATTATTCTTTCCCTCAACCGCAAAGTTAATACACCTTATGCGCTCTACTCTCTTGATTCCACTCCTCGCCGTGCTTCGCTCTTCTTCCGACATGCTGGATAACAGCTGGGCGTAAAGTCTAAGCCGTGGCCTGCTACTTATTGTCATATCATTCCAACAAATCTGCTGATTTACCTGCCGCAGCTGTCACTCGCCATTCCAACAGCCTCTCCACTCTCTCTTCTGAAAGCACAAGTCCTTGGTTGTACTAGCCGGTATATCTCGCCTCGCTGAGACTTGGCGCTCGATGTAACATTCTCACCTTACCCGCGGCAAGATACAGTGCTATGATGGATGGCGTGCATATCGAGGAATGGTTGGGGTGACTTTTCCCGTGGAATGAAGTCTGCCTAGCTGGGATGCATTTCCGGACGGTAATGATGTCGATCGCCACGGCCGCGAAGAAAGAGACGACTGCTGTGACGTATACGGGAAAGTCCTCACGTTTCCAGCCGAGGGATCTTTTGCTGTGGAAGAGGCTGAGGTATAAGAAGTCCTCGGGCGTCCTTTCATCTTTGGTTGTCTTCTCTTCTAGGTCGTCTAAAGCGGCGAGGGTACGGTGAAGCCGGCCGTCCATTGCGATGATGCTATGTTCGAGGACTGCTGTGTAGGGCGCCTTGAGTTTCTGGCATGTGTCGAGCAGGTAATAGAACTGAGGGAGCTGCTCGTTCGGGATGTGGCGACGGTCTGTAATGTTGGCAACGAGTGCTTCATCGACCGGGTTCCGCAGCCACGGCTCTGATAGTTCCAAGGATTGATTCGAGTCGTCGCCGTCGAAAAGTGCAACGAGGTGGCGTCGGTCGCGCCCGTACTTTGTCAGACCGTCCAGCAGTGAGCCGATGGCAAAGTCGATATTGCCCGCAGGGTCGTGAATGCCGCTTGCGATACCGATGCATAGTCGTGGCGTCCAAGCGGAATTGCAATGGAGCTCTGCGAAAGTTGGGTTCGACGCGATGCTCATGTGCCCTTCTGCCTGCTGCCGCCTCAACCCGGAGTACTGTCGGGTGTACGCGATTGCTGGATTGAAAGAAGATCGAGCCTGGAGTACAGGAGCACGACGGCGTAAAGTGCGGTGAAACTTTAGAACAATATCCTCTGCGGCTTTGAGGCTGTGGTGAATGTTTTGAGTCGAGGCATTTGTATGCGATAGGTGGGCCGTGGTGAGAATCGGCCGGTAGGCCAGAGTTGTCATCTGTACATTGTCATGGTGCGGTCTAGCCTACGGGTAGGTCAATGCCGCTCGATGAGTTGGCACGTACGTGTCTGGTGGAGTTTGCAGCGTCTTAGAGCCAAGGTCCATACGAAGGTCACACTAAGCACAAATGCAGGACAACCTGAGCTGCTGTCGTACAGAATTTCGAGGTTATGCATCCTGCAGTAGAGCTCCACGTGCACAGAATACAACATACACCACCTTAGCATTCTATGGCCACTGGGAGCGGCATTCATTCACCAACTCGTACAACATCGTGGCGGATTGCAACCTCCTCACTGCTATTTGTGCTGGAGAATCATCCTCGCATGGCTTGGCGAACTTTACGTGCTTCGCTTGTTTGTTGTAAGAGTCGATGATCTTAAGGAGTCAGTGCCTCTTAGATGTACGAACCTTCTGCGGAGGGCTAATGGTTGGTGGCGTTTGTCTGCCCCCGATTTCGCCTTTTCCAAAGGTTCCAAGTGGTGATGTTTGCATCAAACGTGCTGGTGACACAGTCATGAGGTGCCACGTAGCACCATCCCGATGTCTAGGTCTGATCAAGGTGAGATGGATGGCCTCGTATAACGACTGCATCGTTTGATTAGATCGGAGTTCGGTGGTGTGAGTAAGTGACCTGTTGTCAGTTTTTACCCTTGCAATGACTTACCAGCGGTTACTCCCGCGCTCTTAAGACTAGTCGAAACCACAAACGAACGATGTACATCACGAATCTCATCAACAACAACAAAAGTTGTCGCAACTTCAGGCGGGGACCGCATTGACGTGTCGTCCGTCTGCTTGAAAAAGGTGTGTTTGGCGACAAGAGGTGTTGAGCAGATGATGAAGACGTGGTGTGTCCACAACAATAGCGTCAACAGCTTCACCTGATCGGCAAACATGGCGGCGTCAACAGAAGAAGCAGCCGGCCTCGAGGAGCGCATACGGAAGATGATCTTGTTCAACACATCATTTCCGGACGACACAGAAGACCGCAGGCCACGAGTCCGACTACCCCCATCAACATCAAATTTAGGTTACACCCAGATGCCACCAGGCATGCACCCTATGAACCACCATCCGCAGCCTTACCTAAATCACAGCGGATCGAGCAGCCCAGCTTCTCCTGCATACCCAGGCTTTCCACCGCCACCATGCTCCCAGCATCCTCAGAAGGTCCCGTCACCATATCCGTATGCACCGCACAATCGTCACCCTGGTGGCAACCCTCTCGAAGCTCAGATGCAGCCTCAAGGCTATGCACCACCGCCACATGCTGCCCACAATGGTCCGCCAGGGCCTCAGCGTGCTGTGCCGAGCACATCGCAGCGCCAGCAGATACAGCTAGACCCCAGTGCTTTCCAGCGCGGTCCACCTCGAGGTCAGCCCGGAAATACTCGACCACCAGCCAACGGCCGGACATTGTATGACCCGAACGCGCAGATTACTCGTCAGGGACAGTTCAAGTTCATGCGCAACGATGACCACGAGCGCCGAGTGCAGTACCTTGAGCGCGTCGCGGCCACCGAAGTTCCAAACGTCGACATGAGCCAAGCAGAACGTCAAGCAAAAGAGGCTTTCCGCCGCGTGCTCGAAAAGATCTGCCATGAGGTCTGCGATAAGAATCCGAACCTTCCGAAGGTGTCACTCGAGTGCTTTGGCAGCTTTCAGTCTGGCTTCGCTAGCGCTGGCTCCGACATGGATCTTGTCATCGTCGTACAAGATCAAAGTTCGAATGCCTCCATGTTCTCTTTGCTCGAGGACGATCTTCCAAGAGCCCTGGAGCAGAAGCTGCTACGAAGTGGTTACGGTGCGCGGCTGCTGACACGTACGAGGGTGCCGATCATCAAGGTCTGCGAGAAGCCCGGTGAAAGCTTTCTGGACAAGTTGCGCGAAGAGCGTGAAAAGTGGGACTTTCTGCCTAACGAGAAGAAGTATCCACACTTGCATCCCGAGAATGAGGCAGACGACGAGGACGAAACCACTCCGAACGAAGCTGGCGCAAAGGGTATCACGCAAGTCACCACTACCTCCACCGATGGCACCGCCAACGGCACTATTACGAAAGTGAAGTCCAAATCTACATCGGTGCAAGTTGAGGATAGAGGCGAGGCGAAGAAGCAGACAATTGCAGTCGTGACGGTGGAGAACGTCGCTCCAGCAGTAGTAAAGGATTCGCAGCCTCTGGATGCGAAACGCGAGCAGTCTAAGACATGGTCTAGAGAACGCAAAGCAGGTCCGCTCGACTTCCCCAAAGAAGGCGTCGGTATACAGTGCGACATCAACTTCTTCAACCCGCTCGGTCTTCACAACACACAGCTACTTCGATGCTACTCTTCGTGCGATCCTCGGGTTCGACCCATGGTCCTCTTCGTCAAATCCTGGGCCAAGAAACGCCGGATCAATAGTTCGTACTCAGGCACACTTTCGAGCTACGGCTATGTCATGATGATCCTCCATTACCTCATGAATGTTGCTCAACCGCCAGTTCTTCCGAACCTCCAGCTGCCGTGGCGGCCACATCCGGGTTGCACTCCACCTGCCGCTGACAGGACTGAAGTCGATGGCTGGGTGGTGGACTTCTGGCGTCACGAGAACGAGATCAAGGACGCTCTGCAAAACGGTCAGATGAGCGGCAATCGTGAGTCGCTAGGATCGCTGCTTGCTGGGTTCTTTCAATACTACTCGTCACAAGGACGTGGACCACAGTTCCGCTGGACCCATCATGTCTTGTCCCTACGCACACCAGGCGGCATTCTCAACAAAGAACAGAAAGGCTGGGTGAAGGCAATCACAGAAGAAGGCGAGGGCAAGAAAATCCAACATCGCTACCTGTTCTGCATCGAGGACCCATTCGAGCTGACTCACAACGTGGCTCGAACTGTCACACATAATGGTATATGTGCTATCAGGGATGAGTTCAGACGAGCGTACAGGATTCTTCTTCAGGTCGGAACTGGCGCACCACCGCAAGATGAGGGGCTGTTCGATGAGCTTGTCGAAGCGGATCAGCTGGCAGCGGCCGCAGAGACACTCAACTTAGGTGGTGCTGGTATGCAGCCCAACTTCAGCTCCGCGCAGACGGGCCACAAGGCGCAGCCGAGGCCGTCACAATACTCGAATCAGAGACCGCCAACCCAGAAGCCTCCCAATGGCTTGGCAAGCAGCGCTCGAAGACACAACGATGCCAAGCCAAACGCGAAGTCGCAAGGTCTCGACATGGCTGACCATCAAGCTTTCCCAACGCTTGGTGCTGCCGCCACGAAGCCCAAGGGGCAGCGTAAGAAGGGTCGGGGAACGGATGCAGGCAGTATTTCTGGCGACAAGGCACAGGAGTACCTCGAGGAGTATCGCCGTAAGAAGGCAGAGGCTCAAGCTGAGAGTACTGCAATGGGAGCTGCAGAGGCAGTTCTCAATGGAGGCGATTAGACTGAATGGGGACGATTAGACTGTACGATAAGATGCAGGCATGCGACGCCTGGTCGATGAGTAATGAACGATGAAGAAGTCGTAGATCAACGGCAAGTTGTGTAAAGATAGAGACTTCGTAGGGATTGGCTGGTTGTGAAAACATTCCACTACACAACTCGTCCTCATGGCAGGACTTACGCAGGTAGCCACAAAAAACAAACCCTCTCCTCCTGCTACAGCGCCCTTCGCTTTCACTGTCAAACCCCCACGCCTCTCGCATAGAAGTCTAGCCTCGATCAGACCGTGTCAAATGCGCCATGCCCACGAACTCCTGCACTGCTTTATTCACCTCCGTCGTGTGACTCAGATTCAACCAGATCCTCACTTCTTGAAAATATCTCAATCTCTTCTTCCGCATTCTTCTTGCCAGGACACGCATCCTCCGTCCCATGCACCCACAGCACAGCGCACTGCACATCGAACAGTCGTTCGTGGAGAGCGTCGCGGTCACGGAGATAGATCGTCGACCTCCGTGACCGCCTAATACCATCGTTGCCACTGTACTCTCGTGTCATGATCTGCCGAGAAAAGCGTCAGCATGAACTTCCGAAAGGCGCAATGGCCGGGAAGGTGTCTTACAGCCAAAACTTTCTCGCATCATTAGCAGAAGCCTCTCCCAGCCCTCTCGAAATTGAATAATTAAGAAACTCCTCCGGAACCTGAAACTCCGACGTCGCCTCCACAGCAGTAAGCGCATTAATCGTCGGCGTCGATTCCTTAATCGCAACCCAACACTCCAAACTCCTACTCCTCTGCGAACTCCCTCCGAATCCATCAACGAAGCGATCGGAACAATCCCGCGATTCTCCACGCTGCAAGCAATTCCATTCGACTCGCGATCCAACCGCCTTGCGCTACGCCCCGGGATCCACAGATGAGCTTCGAGCCTAAGAGAGTAGCAAGCTCAATCCCCAGCTGATAAAGAACTTGTATATTGACCTCCGCACAATCCCCAAATACGTCCAATGGCTCGCTTTATGCTTGGTCCGTCCATGATCCAGCACATCGATCGGGGGGAGAGAGCTGCACTTCTCCAATGTCGCAGGATCTTCGAATTGTGGACGGCAAGTACTCAGAAGTCATTGTGAAAGAGTGAGTCAAGACCAAGGTGGGTTTGGTATCGTCGAAAGGGGGCTGGTCTGTAGTAGGTTGTGTTCACGCCACAGAGGTGCGGGACGCGGATCGAATCTTGGGATGGAGGGTAACCATGGTGGCGAAAAACTGTTTGCGTCGGTTTGTGTAGTCGCGAGATTCAGGGATGCGATGGTTCTTCGTCCTGCTCCCGGGGACTATATCTCCATGGGATTTCATCGGTATGATGTGTGTATGTGATGTCGCATGTGGATCAGCCTTGAATCTGATTGTCGGTGGGATCTGGACAAGGGACGAGGATATAATGCAGTGGATAATTGTGCTTCTTGCCGATGAGGGCTCAACTGCAAGACCGCACCGGCGAGACCTGACTGATAGAAGGACGTAAAGCCCGTCTTCTTTGTTATCAGTTCCGTTCATTCTTGACCTGGTGGTGGCTCTCGAAGCCGGGCTAGCCGAATTCCTTGCTCCCCGGTACACGTCTGCCGTTGGCATTGCTGCTTACTCGATCGCTGCGGTCCCTACACAACCACGTCAGAAGTACTTCTTCCTGCCTAATTTTCAAAGCTGAATCGGAACAAGTCAACCCCTTCAGAGCCCAGGTGGGAATCGCTCTATTCCGATGAAGAACACTTTCCAAGTTCGATAAGCAAGACAGACAGCCCAACCTCATAAAGCTCCCTCTAATGCAGTACATACAATCATAAGCAAAACAAGACGAGACGCGAACGCTCCTCTGTTGCCGCATCCATGCCCTGCCTGCGTATGAAAATGAGCGACGATTTTCGCCATGTAATGAATGTGCATATAGACATCGTTACTCTGTTGTGATCTGCGACGCCGTGCTTCCAGCTAGCTAGCTGCTTGTCCTACATCAAAAGCAAGCAAGCAGCCAGCATGATTTGGTGTTGTAGAAAGGTCATCATCATCGTCGTCTGAATCAAGTTCGCGCTTTCTCTTCGGTGCGTCAGCGTCAGCTATCGCGATCGACCAGGGCTATGCCGTATGGCTCCTGGAATAAACTCGCTCACCCCGTCAAGGCGAGACTACCGCTGCTTTTTCACCTCCGTCGACCACCCTTCGATGCCCTCACCCTTGCTGCCAACTTCGATATCCAGCTTCACGGGATCCATGCCCTTAGTGTTGTCGAGGAAAGGATGGTTCGCCATGCCGCCGGCATTCGCTCGTTCCGCGGGCTGGAGTTCCAGCATGGGGAGGAGAAAGTCTCCTATCCTCTTCGCCTCCTCTACTGAAAAATGGTACTTCTCCCGCAAAACGTCCGGCAATGCCCAGTGCCGCAACCTGTGGATGTTTCTGAGTTCACCCTTGCGGTTAAAGATCTCCTGTGACCATTTGCCCGCTATGCATAAGCTCTTGGGAAACGTCCCCAGCAATTCGATGATTTGTGCTATATGATCGTCGTCCTTGCCATATTTGGTTCCGGATTGCGGATCGAAGAGATAGTCACCTGTGATGAGTTCGAAGACCTGTAGTGGTGTCAGTGGGAAGATCGCTGCAAGGAGCATGCGGAGTCCATCACTCACCATACAAGCCATACTCCACACATCCGTGCTGGCACCCCATTTCGCACCGAGGATCACTTCAGGAGAGCGATACTGCCGAGTTTGAATATCGTTGGTAAAGTGGTGTCCGACCCAGCATGCGTTACCAAGATCTGCAATCTTGACCGAGATGATATCAATACCGTCTTCTTTCTCCGCCTTCTCCACAACCTTGGGCTTCACTGCGTGTGAGTTGCCGAGATCCATGTCGGAGACGTTGTTCGCGAGGATGTCACTGCGCCTGTTATTAGTTACACCAGCTCGATCTTGATCGTTGCAGAGGTCAAACTCACGCAGTCTTCTCTCGCTCCTTGTGCGGATCTTTCTCTGCCGGTTCAGGTTCAGCGCTCATCTCGCCCTTCAGACCAAGTTGCTCGAGCATAGATTTTGGTTGTGTTTGTGCGGTAGATCCTATTGCGCCACTCATCTCAGCACCTGCATCGCCAGTCGGAGACGCGCCCTTGATGGACGAGTCATTGTTACCTTTTCTGTCACCGACGACTGCGTTCAGGCTTTGTGTGCTGCCAGGGAAGTCTGCAAGATCGCTGTGCGAGAAGCTGGCATTGAGAGGGCTGGGCAGAGGCTGACTGCCAGTGATGAGCGTCCGTCTCCTACGTCGGCCGTTGCGATGGTCGTCCTTCTCTTTCGCGTCCTCTTTCACGTATGTCTTGACAATCTGCTCAACGTCGCCGATTTCGATGAGGACGTTCTCGGGTTTCAGATCGGTATGGATGATGCCACATTCGCGGTGCAGGTAGTCGAGTCCCAACAGCACTTGCTTCGTGATCTGCTTGACGAGGGGCATAGGAATGCCGCGATGGTTCCATCGTTTGATCAGGCCGAGCAAGTTCTCGCCGAGTACCTCGAAGACCATGCACACATGCATTCCGTGCGGACCCTTGTGGTTGAACGAGTCCAGCA
The DNA here is from genome assembly GCA_001297265.1 of Mycosphaerella arachidis. Taxonomy (NCBI): domain Eukaryota; kingdom Fungi; phylum Ascomycota; class Dothideomycetes; order Mycosphaerellales; family Mycosphaerellaceae; genus Mycosphaerella; species Mycosphaerella arachidis. Next base: position 247,834 of record LIHB01000021.1, read on the forward strand.
AGCTGACGACGTGCTGGCGGCCTGGATGGTCCTTGTTCGCCTCGACCACCTTGTTGAGCAGCTTGATCTCGTCAAGCGCTGTTTCAGTGTAGTGCGCGGCGGATCGAACCACCTTCAGCGCGACGTGCTTGCCGGTCGTGTTGTCCCTGGAGAGCCATACGGTCGAGAAGTGGCCCCAGCCGAGTTTGCGAACAATCGTGTATTTGCCATCTTTGTACTGTTCGCCTGCTCCTGTTTAGCCAGATCCCGTAATGCGTGCATAGCTCTAGCCGTTGGGTATGCGCTGCTGAGCATCGCGTTGTGTGTGTGTGTGTATGTGTGTGTGTGTGTGCGTGTGTGTCAGGGTATCTACTCACCTACTGACACCGGGTGGTATCCGCCCTTGCAATAGTCCTCGCTGTCTTCCTCATCTTGAGTCTGCGACATTGCCTCATCGGATTCGGAGTCGGAGGGGGAGTCGTGGATGTCTTGGCCGTACTGCGGGTGACCTTGCGCGCTGTGGTGATCTGGTGTCAGCATTCTTTTACGGCATGTTGCACCACGTCTCAACCATGTGGTGACGGCGTGGTAGTGGGGTGGGTAATGTTATGTTATGCGCGTAGTGTGCTGCTGCTGTTGGTGCAGTAGGAGGAGGAGGAGGTGGTGGTGGTGGTGGTGACGGTGGGGAGCGGCGGCGGAGCGTGAAAGTTCTCCGAGGGGCGTTTGGGCGAGCAAGTGCAAGTACACAGCCAGCATGTCGTCGTGCTGCAGCGTCATGCCATGTCCCATGCGCGACTCACTTGCCCAACCAGCCCGACCGACCTTGTCTCCAGAGATCGGATCATCGCACACCTCACACCGTGCACCCCTCGCACCGACAGCAGCTACTGGTATGCAAGCACAGTACAGCACAGCACAATACAATATGGCGCCGAGCGGTGCGACTCACCTGTCGTTGTTGCTGTTGTTGCTGTTGTTGCTGTATGGGTTCCCTCCGCTCTGCTGCGACTCGGTGGTGATGATGGGGTTGAGCTGCTTCCTCTTCTTGTTCCCGGACCCGTTATGCGCGAGCTGCTTGGCTTTGTTGACGGCGGCCTTCTTGAGACTCTCGCTGCCAGAGTTCATGGCGAAAGGTGTGTACAATATGCTGCGGCGGCGGCGACAAGGATGGTGCGCGATTTAGCCTGGTTTGCTGCTCGGCTTGATGGTCGATCTCTCACTGACAGCAATCCGTTGCGAATGCTGTTGCTGGGCCCCAATTCCTTCGGTTGCTTGCTTGCTTGCTTCCCGTGCAGTGGCAGTGATACCCTTCGCGTTTCGCTCGGCGGACCGCTGACCGACTCGAATCATGCACCGGCACAAGTAGAAAGTCTGCCTTGGGCGCCGCCGCTGCTGTTCCCACGTTGCGCCGCACAGAAAACAACTGCCTTTCCTATGCAACCAGCCAAGCAGAGACGCGGGCAGCGGCAGCGGCAGTGACGTCTCGAAGTCCTGCTCGGTGCCAGGGGGATGTGGATGTACCTGGTTCCCACAGCACCGCACACTACAGTACTTCCACGCCGTAGACCAAACCTTTGCTAGCGGTGGCGTCAGAGAGGTGGGGAGCGTGCTGCTGCTGCGGACGGACCAGCCCGATAAACGTTGACTTGGGACGGAGAACAAGATTGACGCAAGAACAAGAAGACCGCTGAAACACGAGAGGCAGGTCTCTCACCACTTCTTCCTCCACTATTTTGCAGCTGGCCACCAGACTTCCGGGACTTGCTCACCGTAGGCGTGCCCGACTTTCGCATAATGGAAATGGCTGAAAGCTTCGCCTTGATTCACCATTCAGGGACTGGCGAGCGAGCGAAGCGAGTGCACACTTCCAGCCTCAGCTGCGTTATCCCTGGGTCTTCACGGCAGCATACACACGAAGGATGTATCATAGCCATCCGGGTACCATTACGCAGGCACGCGGAGCGAGCAGGTCTGGAAGTTCTGATCATCCACCAAGCGGGACTTCCTGCGGTGGGGCACATATGAGCTCCATGAGGACTAGGATAGCATCTCAAGGTTGGAAGTGAGCTTCTCCTATGCAACATGCCATGTAGTGTAGCATTGACGAATTTCACTGGAATCACAGCACAGCATAAACGCACTCGAACTCGCAGACTTCCAGAACCGTCCGTCTTCAGACACAGCACGAAGCCATGTTGTCGAGACCGTGGCCCTTGCATTCGCCTACTGCAACATCAACAGGGAACAGTTCTGTCTTCGCCGATCATTCTCGCACACGGGATGAGTCCTTGCCACTATCGAAACTGAATGACCACAACAGCTCACCTTGATGCTTGACACGGTGAGAAGAAAGGCAGAGGTTCACTCTGATTGCAATACTGCAGCAGCTATGTGGGCAAACTTAATGCACCTGCGCTGCCATGCCAATGATGATTTCGGGTCATGACCGTGATCATGCCGTACTTTGCATCCCAAATGCGCAAATCCTTCCCATGTCCAACAGTCCCTATGCAATGATCGCTCCACCCAATATGCTCCGTCGCTAAAACGCTCATCAATAATCAACTCATCCTCCGCAATCTCCGCGAAGTACTACTACCACTTCGCTTGTACTGCGGCGTACCACTTTTGCTCGTCCTCCTTGCTCATGTGCAAGAGCTGGCTGAGCACTGGCACGAGCTGTAGCCGATGCTTCCTCTCCTTCTGCTCCATGAACTGCAGCAGCACGCTCTTGAGGTACACCGGATCGACCGACGACGACTGTGCGACTGAGGTGCCTTGTTGTGGCGCAGGTGACGCGACTCTGGGCGAGTCACTGTATGTGGGTGACGGCACTGGGCGGAAGCTGGCTGTCATCTTTTCGATCTGCCGTTTGTTGTACTGCTCGGTGTATACCAGCTGCTGCTCCACTTTGTCGATTCGGTCCAGTACGGCCTGATATTTTTTGCGCTGTACGAGCTTCTCTTGCGCAAGCTTGATCGAGTCGGCTTCCGCGGCGTCGAGTTCCTTGCGCAACTGACCCTTTGCTGTGCGAAGCTCGGTGACCTCCTCTCTGGCCTGAGATGCCTGCTTCTCGAGATCGGCAAGTCGAATCTGAAAGTCGGAGAGTTTGCGCTCGGCGTCCTCCTTGGCTTCGAAAGCCGCTGTGGCTTCTTTTTCGGCATCGCGCAGCTTGTTCTTGAGATCGTCGATCTCTTTCGCCTTGCGTCTGCCAATGGTGCTGGCTTCATGCTCCGCACGATCCCGCTCCTCAATAGCGTGATCCAACTGCTGCGACATTTCCTTGACCTTGCCATTGGCGCGCTCTTCTACCTCAGCAAGCATCCTGCGCATTGTCTCGCCCTCTCTGCTGCGCTCAGACAGAAGCCGGTGCGCGTCGGCAAGCTCCTCTTCGAAGCTCTCTGATTTTTGATCCCTCTCTCTGATTCGTGTTCCAAGCTCGCGGATCTGATCGCGGAGCGCGTCGTGCTTCGCTGTGACTTCTGCGCATGTCTCGGAGATCTTAGAGCGCTCGCTCTCACTGGTGGCCAG